>JAGKTI010006761.1:27732-39533 GCA_018397915.1 Birgus latro | reverse complement strand
GACCCATTGCACAGACCCAGGTCCAGGCAATGGATCTGGGACCCCTAGCCCACCAGCTTACCAGTGGCTGTGGTAGTGGCCTCGGGGCACCCTGCCAGGACAGCTGCAGGGACACCCTCCAAGCGCGGCTTGGCACTGCAACTGCCCCGCCATTATACACCCAATGATAGGGCAGCCTCCTGGGGCGCTACTCCCAGGTTCGGGCCCCTCTCTATTGAGCGGAAGCGGCAGCCTGGGAACCACAATGCCCTGTACCCTCTAGCACAGGTTCGAGCCCCATCTCGCCCCGGACCCATGATCTATGCCGGCGGAACCCAAGTCAAGCCTCCCCCCAAAGTCCGCCACTAGGTAGCGGGGGCAAAGTTTTCTGGCCGCATGCCCTTGCTGGCGTCAACCCCTGTAACGTAGTGGGATACGTTGCGTAATATGTAAAGCGAATGTGGTGTAGTGCATAGGATAGTTAGAGGAAATGTTTGGGAGAGTAGCTAGTGAAACAGGAGCTCCAGCTCTCCCTATCACCAGTATTCCCATTCCCCTCGGGAGTACTACCCTGTTCGGCCCGTGCTACAGCCTCCTCCCAATGTTGGGTGTCCAAATTGCCTGTGAAGTTTCGAAGCAGTTTATTCTACATCACCCCCCAGAGATGCCAGTGCAACTGTTTCACAAAACTCACGGCCTAGTCATAAAGAAATTGGCAGCAAGTAATGGCCTGAAGATGAGGACTTCATATTAATGATAGTTCCACAAATTGTGATCTGGTCACTTTCAAAGTTAATCAACATTTTTGCTTTTTTCATGGAACGTTTACTCAGGACACATATTTCCAATGTAGCAGGGCAGAGGAACACATCTGAGGGAAGAAACTGTGACGTCATCAGTGAAAGTAAACGTTGAGGACGACGTTTCTCCTATTGTAGCTTCACGTTCTTAATCAGTGAGCTCACTTAGATAGCAACTGATCCATTCAACTCCACATACAGTTGTAGAACACCCTGTGTCTAGAACAGCACATCCCTTAGATTCTTCTACTAGCATCTGTAATTCACCTCTACTAGCGGCATCATCCACATGGCCCATAAATAACGACAGATGCACTTTTCAGAATTTTCTTCTCAACTGACATTATTCTCATAGCAGCCGTGGCTCAGTGGGTTAGAGCGCTCTGCTCTGGCCGTAGGGTCGGAGGATCGAATCCACCCAAGGGTCATTGGTAGACATCAGGAAGGGCATCTGGTCATAAAATGCTACACGCTCCAATCCAAAAAGGCTGACGCATGCAAGCATGTTGCAGCCTTCAAAAATGAACGAAACGATCTGGACAGTCACGTGCCCAATGAAATCTAGAATCACATAATAAACACCTCAATACCTTTCCGTCAGGCCCAAGCAGGTTCTGCCTCCTGCCAGTGGATGAGCATTGGGAAATTCTAGCAGACACGATTGAATATCGGCCACCACCACGATCTCGATCATGTACTGCACCAAACCGAAACAGTGTCCATCTTCGTCAAGTACAGTACCTCTAACGTAAAACGATTCATCACCCCCAACTTTGTCACTCCAAAATACTGGTTCACTCGTCACCTCACTGGCAGACACCGATGCATAGTTCTACTTGTAAATTTCACCAGCGAAAATATGATTCAGGGCAGATTTCATATTTTCGTGTCACCTCAGTTATCACGGACATCACTAATTGTTGCTCACTGTCTGAAAGTTTGCATGCAGCCAGAAGCATAAAAGCCATCACAGAATTCGGCAGTTCCATGTCCTGCTTCGTAAATTTGAAATAAACATGCTCAAATTCTGCCACGAACTTACGAATGTTCATACCATCGGCTCTTCTGAAGTTGTACAATTCATGAAAAGCTGCAAACTGCCGACGTCCTTTGTCCACAAGAAATAAACCATCTATTTTGTTCAACAAGGTCTGAACACCATTATCTTGTTTCAAATCAGCCGCATCAATTTTCGAACGCGCCACCCTCGTTCTTCCTGACAATGAAAGGTAAAGAGCTAGAGCTTGCTTCTTTCTCAGTAAGTCCGTCATTTCACACCAAGTGTCCATGTCCTTCTTCCAACTCTCATAGGCAGAGTCATTTTCAAGTTTTGGAGGCCACTTAGTTGAGAACGACGCCATTATGTTTGAACTACGCTCTGCTACCACTGAGTGACAAGACTAATGGTTTCCTTCAAGTCACGAAACCATTTACAACGTTGGGTGGTAACCATATAACCAACCCTCACGTGTTCCCTACCTGTTAACAAGTGGGCTGGCAGAGGGTTTGTTCTCCTCACCGTAAAACGACTAACTCAAAGACAAATGGTCGTCCCTTACAGGATCATGGCATCTGACTATAGGCAGGCAGACAGACAGATATTAACTTACATACATTATAGTAAAAATTAATAGAAAAAACTAATTACAATTAACCATAGCTGTTGACAGCTCTTGTACCATTAAATGTAAGCTGTGCCACTGATGGAACACTGCTAGCGTGTGTTTTATGTGTGTGTGTTTAAGGCTCTAACATGTTTGCAAGCATTGTCCTTGGTCACCTACTGGCGGCTCTCCATGCTGTTCGATCTCTGTCAGCAGCCTCTCTATTCAGTCCCACAGCCCTGATGTCATATTCTATAATCTTGTCCCAGGTTTTTTTCCAGTCTGCCTCTCGCAAAACAACCCCTATGTCAGGGAAAATTAAAAATGTATAACTATGAATGCTCGGAATAACTATCGAGTTGATTACCATGAGAGAATCGACTCGTGAAATCAAATAGCGATTTCACTTTTATGCTGGCTTACTTTGCCAATTCTCTAGAGCCGAGAATTTATAAACTTTCTCAACAGTACACAGCAGAGACTAAATGCTCAAGAAGGCTGTATTACTATACTGTTGGCCTCTGAGAAAGTTAGTTTCTCCCCTTAACATTCAAAAAATAATAATAATAATAATAATAAACAGGATCTTGGCTGAGCCAAATTGCTAGCTAGCACAACGGATTTAAGAATTAATACCAAGAGCTGGCCTAAGTACCAGTCGTGAATAAAATAAGTTGCGCTAACTCAAGAGTAGCTAAAGTGTACTAAATATGTGGGAAAAGCAAACACGACTGTTACATTTAACAAAGCTCAAGAAAACGAACTGTAAATTTATTAAATACAAGAAGATAAATTTACATTACATGAATCAATTCAAAATCAAAGAAAGGGAAATGCACTCACTCAAGCACTCAGACAAATAACTAAATAAAGCAAAAACCTTAAGCCTAGAAAAAACAAAAGAAATACTAATTGGTAAGGATGAGACCGTTGCTAATACAGTCGATCACCAGGCTGGTGGGAGCTTCGATACAGCCGAGACTTCTGAGATCACTAAGAAAAGAGACCCGCTCGAGCTTTGCGCACAGCACACCACACTCCGAGACTGTCACTTGGACGACTCACTCGATGCTTGAGTGTCCAACGTAAGGGACGTGTGAAAGGGGCGTGGCCAAATAACGGACAGGGAGGCAAGTACAAAGAGATGACAGTTCGGAAATTATCACTCAGAGGAATGCATGGTCTGTACATAAAGACAATCACTCACGAAAGAGTGACGAAAGTTTTGACAACTTGATGCAAATATAAGTACAGAAGTGGACGGTTAAGAGATTGAGTGAAATTTCATGCATTTCAGAACTATTCGTCGCTCCCGCAAAATCAATAGATGTCACGATTTACGGTACATAATTTCACGATGTAGAAAATTCGTGACACCCTAATGTTCACACTTCTCACCTTCTGCACCCAATTATCATCTTCCATCATCTCAACAAGTCTAAACCAATACACTACAGTCTCAACCTTCTTCTCAACTCTTCAATCATAATCCTAGTCACCCCCACGCTACCAATCAAAGACACAGTACACATCCATCTAATCACTGTCATTTCTGCATGTTTGAGCCTACGAATATCCTCTTCCTTTACTGCCCAGGTCTCACTACCATACAGCATTACATTCCTAACATATGCCGAATACAAAGATCCTTTATCATGGAGGGATGGCCCTCTCAATCTTAGGAAAGGCATCAGCTCCCTGAACTTCCCCCGATCACTTCTTACCCTATCCCCACCTCCAGCATATAATATGTCCTCCAAATAAAACTCTTCCACATACTCAAAAGACTCACCAGCAAGATCAATCCTTTCACATCTGACAATCTCTACATGCCCTTCCTGATCAGTTAACCACCAGACTCACAGGTGGTCAACTCGCACGTTAAGATGCTGTGTCCCTACACGTGACACAGCCTCTTAACAGATGACTACTGTCTAGGTATTGTTCTTGTGTTGAGTTACATTCTAACCACAGTGATATTACAATATTATGATGCAGATATTCTGTATGGTTTAGTTCAAGCAGTTTACAATTTAAGAGAGTGAACAGAATGTAAGATACAGTCATATTTTTGGAAAATATCACCTCAGCCTTAGTCCGCACCTAAAATGTTGGAGAAATAAGTGCCAGGAGAGTTGTAATGGTCTTTGTCAATAGGTATTCAAACATTTATCTACTTTTCATTGTTACTTAGCCAATTCTGATTATCAGATCATTTTCCTCTTCCAATACCAATACCAATATTAACCAAGTTTTGCTTGCTAGTTTACAGCGCTATTCTAGTCCATCCACTCCAACACTCGGTCTTTATTTACCTTTAGCTAAACTTAGCCAAAAATCACCCATCCCTTCAACTAACATGTTCCAGTTACTTTCCACAGATAACTATCTCAACAACAGTGTGCAGCTCTCTGCCTGTGATATCTACGAAGTGTCTACTGGTGAATCACAATGATCTCTTGGCATTTCTATCCCAGTTTAATAATGGACTCAACCTCCAACAACAGATCACTATCTTTCACTATAAAAAAAAACTCATCTACACCACTAAGTATGAAACTGACCTTTTCATGACATCCATATGTGTGTAGAGTTCAATCTGACCAGGGCAGTCAAACAGGATGAGGTCATCTTCATGGTCACCAAGTGTCTCCTGGGAGAAATTGGAAGGCAAAGTGATCATATAAGATATTGTGATATTAGTAATGTATTCTACAGGGAGACTAGGAAGAGAGAGCGAGGTTTTACAGAATGACCTCATGGTTATGGGATTGATGAAAAGCTGCCAGAAATCAAGTAACAGGGAGAGATGATATCAATGGGACTGCTGGAGATTATGAAGCAGGGAGAGATGACATCAGGAGAGACCCTTCATTCATTTTTGAAGGCTCCAACATACTTGCATGCATCAGCCTTGGTCACCTAATGGCAGCTGTCCATGCTGCTTGATCTCTGGCAGCTTCTCTATTCAGTCCCTTATCCCTGCAGTCACATTCAATGACCTCGTCCAAGGTCTTTTTCAGTCAACTTCTTGCAATCCTACCCTTAACATAAACAGTTCTCACATCTGCACCCAGTTATTATCCCCCATCCTCTCCACATGCCCAAACCATCTCAATCTACCTCTCTTCATCACAACACCAATACACTCCAGTCCCATCCTACCCAACTCTTCCAATTGAATACCTAGCCCCCCCCAGGCCTCACACTCTAGACTGCACTTCACAAGTGCACATCCACCTAATAATTGTCATTTCTGTATGTTTGAGCCTGTGAATATCCTCATCCTTTACTGCCCACATCTCACTGCCATACTGCATCGCACTCTCAACACATGCTGCATACAAAGATCCCTTAGCACGGAGGGAGAGCCCTTTCGATGTCAGGAAAGGCAACAGTACCCTGAACTTTTTCCAACCACTCCTCACTCTAGCCACAGAGCTAGCACCAGCCCCACCTCCAGAATATAACATGTCTCCCAAATAACTCTTCCACACACTCTAAGAGACTCACCAGCAAGTTCAATCCATCCAAGCCTGACAACCTTCACCTCCTCTCCCTGACACACTGCAAACATAAGATCAACAATATCTCACAGTATACCTCTAATACAACAACATCTCTTATGCACCCACCTATCACAGACACAACACAGGATGGAATTACTTCCCACACCCTCGTGGCAAATCACACATGGCCACTCTCTCTCTTCTTTGACAGTACTGCCACCATCACCTTTGTTTTATCTGCATTTACTGTTAAGCCCTTGTGACCCAAACCATCTCTCCACCTCTTAAATCCTTCCTCTGCCTCCCTTCCATTCTTTGCAATCAACGCCAAATCATCAGCATACAACATCTCCCATGGGAGTCCATTTCTGAGGTCACATGAGAGGGCTTCAAGTACTTTGATAAACAACATGGGGCTCAAAACTGACCCTTGGTGCACACCAACATTCATGGAAAACTCATCACTCAAATCTCCATTCACGTTCACCTAGGTGCGAGCACCCACATACATGGCCATAACCACCCTAACCCGCCACTCCTCGATCCCAAGCTTTCTCATTGCCTACTGCATTATCTCTCTAGGGACTCTGTCAAAGGCCTTCTAAAAAAAAAATATATAAAAAAAAAGTAAGTACAGATCCCTTTTCTTTCCTAAATATTTTTCCTGATGCTGTCAAACAATGAATACAGCATCAGTGGTCCCTTTGCCTGGCATAAACCCAAACTGCATCTCATCAATATTCATTCTTTCTCTAATCATACCTTCAAGAACTCTCTCCATTACCTTCATTATCTGGTCTACAAACTGTATGCCTCTATAATTTCCTCTTTCCTGGGCATCACCCTTTCCCTTGTACACATTTACAATTACACTCTTAAGTCAATCATCTGGGACAGTGATTAACCTCACCCCTATACTTCTTGAGCCTTTCAGCATCTCAGCAGACAACCCAGACATACCTGCTGCCCTCCCCACCTGCATCCTGCCTATTGCCCTGCTCACAATGGCAGCGTCAATCAAAGGCCAAGGGCCAAACACTGGATTTGCTGGCTCCAAACCTTTCTTGTCCCAGTCAAACGCTTCATTCAACAACTGGCTGTAATGCTCTCTCCATGTGTCTGTTCACCACTAACCTTCCTTCATCGTTCTTCACACACTGCTCACCTATGATATCCCTATTCTCCCTCTTCATCTGATTTGCCACCTTAAATATCATATTCTTCCTTTCCACACAAATTAGGTTATCAAGTACAAGTCTTTGTGACTCAGACTTTGACCTGTAAACTTCTTTTCTAGCCCTATGTTTGGAAGCCATGTCCTATTCCTCTTTGTTACCACCTTTTTTCCATTCCTGGAAAAGCCTTCTTTCTCCTTAACTGTAATTTCTGGAGAATAATGCTGACACGCTAACATATACAAAGCCTCTCAAAAGTAAACTATATAATGTTCTGTTCTGATATCCAACAACATAATCCAAAGTTTACATAAACGAATAGGTAGATACTGCAAAAGTAATGAGATACTGCAAAACTTTGTAGGCAAACTTTGTAGAGCAAATGGTCACTTGGATATTGTCTTATGGTTAATACAAGACTACTTTATTCGGCTAAACATGAAATCTACCTGACAAAAGGCAATGCAAACAATATGTCTACATTATCGTTAGACAAGAATGGATTCAGTTTTTACCTTGAGCCAGTCAAGTCCATCTGGTTCCACAAGGTATTCCATACAGAACACCAGCCCTCCATTGGGTCCAAAGTCCAGGTCATCCGCCTGCATGACATCCTCTACTTGGATGAGATCACGCACATCCCCAGCCGAACTGTATGTAAAAGCTTCTGCTGCTGGGTCCAGGTTTACCACACTGTCAACAAACCCACTCATTAACCCAATGAGACCATGAGCATTTTCATTTTACCATCTCCAGATCACTGTATTTACAAGGTCTGTCCACAAAGAAATTGAACTTCTAGAATAGCGCACCAACTGCCTGGCTTAGTGTGATTGCACTGGGAGCGCTGTGGAGCGGAGGTTTTGAGTTTTAGTCTAAAGCCCCATCCACACTACGGGTCATGCCGAGCTCTATTGTGCATCATGTTGCCAAACTTATGTTGTTGAGGACAGTGATGTCCACACTAGTACAGTATAATGGGCAGCACACGCTTGTTACCACTGAGCTGCAAGATGTGGTACAAGCTATGACTGTCTTGACACTGGTTTAAACTTGCACTTCATAAGTTCATGTCCTTATATTGCTTGTTTTCACCAGCCAGACATACTGGATGCATCTTCAGCAGTTCTGTAAATTAAAGGGTACTGCCACTTGACCACTGAGTGTAAGAGTATGTGGGACACTGATGCATCTCAGAATGTTCTAAGTCAGATGTTTCTATGTATGAACATTAAGTTAGGTAGATATTTTTTCTGTTAACTGGTACACTCTTCTTATTAATACCATATATTTCATAAGATTTTCTTATCATTCACTTGTAATATCAATGATGTTTCTATGTATGTACACAAAGTTAGGCGGATACTTTCCCTGTCAACTTGTACACTCTTATTAATACATTATCATACAATTTTCTTATCATTCACATATATAAATGATGCTTTACTATTTAAACTGTCTTCTACTAATCTCTGTATCAGTAAAAAAATATTAGAAGATATCTGCTTCACCAGTGGGAGCAGAAAAATGTAAGAGTAAGCAACCGGATGTTGGACGGTGATGCATCTGAGAACATCCTGTCTCAGGCTGAGGCCAGCAGATCCCCTGCAAGTCTGCTTGAAAAACAGTTTTATCTGCAAACAGTGTACTCGTGACACTGCGCAACATGCACAAAGGAACTCTTTGTCTGTGCCCTGGTAGACTGCATGAGAGTTAGAGATCAACTACACTCTGAAGTGTAACATCTAAGCTCTAAATAAATCATCCAGAAGGAAAACAGAGATTTTTAAGATCATCTGAAATCCTGATGGTAAATTTACAGGCCCACACCTTACATCAATACCAGAACTGTACTTTTTCTGCCATTGAATCCTACTGGAGATCAAAAAGGGCAGTAACAATACAACTGTTCTAAATGAAAGCCAGACGGCTACCGTGAGGGCATCACAGTACACGCTGTTACCATAAAATGCCCCTCAGCCAGATGTGCCAGAAGCGCATGGCACAGACCTTCTGTGGCATGAAAACCAATGTTGGGCAACATGACATGCAACAGTGGATGGGGCTTAACACGAGCCACATTACTCAATGTCAATGTCACTGAGGTACAAGTGCTTGAGTGAATGTGTGTGGTGCTTTTGTTGAAAGCTGAACAATGAAGGATCTTCAGCAACATGTTTTTTTTTGTTTTTTTTTATGCAAGGAAGAAGGAACCAAAGGCCACAGGCCTGCATACAGTTCCTTCCAAGAAAAAGCAAAAACAATACAAAAGAGAGCCAAATTCAAGATCCGTTCAATTCGAGATGCCTGGACACACTGCGTTTGAAAGACTGGAGATCATAGGAAGTAGGACATACGGACAGAGGAAGACAGTTCCAGAGTTGACCAGTTGCATAAATGAAGGACTGGGAGTAACGGTTAACTCTTGCATTAGAAAGTTGGACAGAAAAGGGATGAGTTTGTTGCTAGACGGGTACTACGTGCCTGTCGTAGAGGTGGAGGGATGCAAGCAGACAGTTCAGAGGAACAGTGACCACTGAAGTAGCGATAGAAGAGAGGCAACAGTGCGGCGAAGAGACAAAGGTTGAAGAGAATCAGTAAGAGGAGGAGAGTTAATGAGACGAAAAGCCTTTGACTCCACCCTATTGAGAAGAGCTGCATGTGGGGAGCTTCCCCACACATGAGAGTTGTACTCCATACACGGGCGAATAAAACCCATGTACAAGGTCAACAACTGTGCAGGGGTAAAGAAAGTTCGGAATCGGCTCAACACACCTAAACTCTTGGAAGCAGATTTCACAAGAGATGTAATATGTTCTTTCCAAGACAAATCCCGAGAGAATGAAACCCCAAGCATGTTCGAGGATGATGCAGGACATAACTATTCAAGGACATAACTATTCATTATTAAACATTAGTGGGTAATCCTGAGGAAGATTTTGTCGGGTTGATAATTGTAAGAACTGCATTTTTGATGCATTAAAAATAACAAGATTATTTTTACCCCAATCAGAGATACAAGCCAAGTCAGACATTAGGTATGCCATAGCCTCATCCCTTTTTTGTTGAAGTAACTGCGGAGATGGACGTTGCAGGAACCGAATGGAAAGGTGAAGGGTGGAATCATCAGCATATGAGTGGATAGGGTTAGATGTACAGCTTAGGTCATTGATGAATAAAAGGAAGAGAGTAGGTGATAGGACAGAGCCCTGAGGAACACCACTGTTGACAGGTCTAGGAGAGGAACGATGGCCGTCTACAACAGTGGCTATAGAACGACCAGAAAGGAAGCTAGAGATGAAGGCACAGATAGAAGGATAGAAACCGTAGGAGGGCAGTTTGGAAATTAAAGATTTATGACAGACTCGATCGAAAGCCTTTGAGATGTCAAGTGCAATGACAAAGCTTTCGCCAAAGTCCCGAAAGGAGGATGACCAAGAGTCTGAAAGGTAGGTGAGAAGAGTGAAAAGATCGCCAGTGGAGCGTCCCTGACGGAACCCATACTGATGATCAGAAAAAAAGTTGTGACAGGAAAGATGCTTTAAAATTTTTCTGTTAAGAACTGACTCAAAAACTTTTGAGACACAGGATGTTAAAGCAATTGGACGACAGTTAGAGGGCTGGGAATGGTCACCCTTCTTTGGGACTGGCTGAATGAGAGCAAACTTCCAGCAAGAAGGAAAGGTACAAGTTGATAGACAAAGGCGAAAGAGTTTACCTAGGCAGGGTGTAAGCACAGAAACACAGTTTTTGAGGACAACAGGAGGGACTCCATCAGGACCATATGCCTTTTTAGTATTGAGGCCAGTGATGGCAGAAAACACATCAACTGAAGAAATTTTAATGTCAGTCAAGAGGAAGTCAGAGGGGGGAAGTGATGGAGGAATTGCACCGGAATCGTCTAAGGTGGAATTGGAGGAGAAAGTCTGAGTGAAGAGATCTGCTTTATCAGTAGAAGAAATAGCTACAAAGCCATCAGAGTAGAAAAGAGGAGGGAAGGATGATGAGGTAAAGTTGTTAGAAAGGTTTTTGGCAAGGTGCCAGAAGGAGCGAGAAGAATTCGAGTTGGAGAGTTGGGAACATTTAGCATGGATGAAATTGTTTTTAGCAGAGCGAAGAACAGACTTAGCACGATTCCGGCCAGAAATATATAAAAGGTGTGATTCAGGGGTGAATGTGTGTGTGCCTAAGATTATGTTTCAGATTTGGAAAATCATTACTTTCTGAAAAATGTTGAAACAGGTATTGAAACATGGGTGTATGGCTATGATGTCGAAATAAAATGGGAGTCATCGCAGTGGGTTGGAACATCATCGTGGCAACAACAACAAAAAAAAAGCATGTCAGAGTCGCTTAAATGTCAAGGTGATGTTGATCGTCTTTTCTGATTGGATGGGCGTCGTTCATTGTGCAATTGTTCCACATGGTCAGTCAACAATTCCGAAACATTTGAGGGATGCAGTGTGAAGGAAAAAGCCTGAGGCGTGGACAAACAAAACCTGGATGCTTCACCATGACAATACACCTGCTCACATGTCGCTTCTTATTTATGACTTTTTGGCGAAGCATGAGATGGCTATTGTCCCCTAGCCATGCTACTCTCCAGATTTGGCCCTTGCAGAATTTTTCTGTTCCCAAAGTTGAAATCCACCCTAAAAGATCACCAATTTCAGATGACAGAAGAGACAGAAGAAAATCTGCCAGGAGCACTGAACACATGTTCACTCAAGTGCG
>JAGKTI010006761.1:0-17950 GCA_018397915.1 Birgus latro | reverse complement strand
GGAGGATTGGAAGTCAGGTATAATTATTCCTCTGTACAAAGGAAAAGGGGAAAAAGCAGTGTGTGGTAATCATAGGGGCATTTGCCTTCTCAGTGTAATAGGAAAAGTATATGGTAGGATACTTATTGACAGAGTTAGGGAAATAACAGAGGAATTAGTTAGAGAAGAACAGGGAGTAAAGTTTTAGGAAGGGAAGAAGTTGTGTAGACCAGATATTCATTCTTAGATCCTTAGTGGAAAAGTTTCTAGAGAAGGAAAAGAAGTTGTATGCAGCCTTCATGGATCTGGAGAAAGCATATGACAGAGTGGATAGACAAGGATTGTGGAAAGTATTAAGAATATATGGAGTGGATGGGAAGTTGTTGAAGGCAGTGAAGAGTATGTATGAAGATGCTAAGGCTGCAGTGTGTGTGCATGGCAAACTGAGTGAATCTTTCCATTTGAAGGTTGGATCGAAACAAGGATGTGTCATGTCTCCATGGCTGTTCAATCTGTACATGGATGAGGTTATAAAAGAGATACAACGTCGGGCAGTGGATGTTGGAGTGGCCCTAGTGAGAGAGGGCAGTGTTTGGAAACTCCCTGTGCTGTTGTTTGCAGATGATACTGTGTTGTTGAGCGAAGATGAAGGGGAGCTGCAAGGCTTGGTAGATGAGTTTGGGAGAGTGTGTAAGAAACGGAATCTAAAGGTGAATGTAGGGAAGAGTAAAGTGATGGTCTTCGAGAGAAGTGAAGCCGGTGAATGCACAGTGAGATTGGATGGGGAGGATATGGAGAATGTGAGTGCATTTAAGTACTTGGGTAGTGTGCTGAGTAAGGATGGAAGTCTGGAGGGTAAAGTGCCTGAAAGGGTGCAGCAGGGAAGGAAGGTTGCTGGTTCACTGAAAGCAGTGATAAGAAACAGGGAGGTGAGCATGGAAGTGAAAAAGTTGTTACATGACAGTATTGTGAGACAAACTCTAACATATGGAAGCGAAGCTTGGACCCTGTTGGAAGGACGGAAGTCAAGAGTGACAGCAGTGGAAATGAGTTATTTGAGAGGAGCATGTGCAGTCATATGGAGAGACAGACTAACAAATGAGGAAGTGAAGGAGCGTTGCGGTGTGGTTGTGGACGTGATAGGAAGCGTTAGGAGAAACACGTTAAGGTGGTTTAGGCATGTGGAGAGGATGGAGAGTGAAAAACTGACGAGAAGAGTGTATGTGAGTGAGGCAGCGGGGGCGAGAGGGAGAGGGAGGCCGAGGATGAGATGGAGGGATGGAGTGGAGAGGTACATGAGAGAGGGGGGTGTGAGTTGGGAGCGGGGTAGTGAAATGGCGGGGGACAGAGCAACATGGTGGCGATTTGTTTGTGGCCACCCCGTGCGGGATTGAGGCGTCTGGCAATAGACAGATGGAAAGGACATTGTCGTCTAGACTTAAGTAATCTCTCACATATACAACAAACTCACCATCACACACATTTCTCATAGGTCTATATGCATTGCTATCTCCCTCTTCCTTGCAGTGTCTATCTGCAGCCCTGATACAGTTTTGATGGTAGTGTTTTTCTAATGCTGCTGCAACTCCAGCCTCTGACAGTTCAGCTAGGCTGATTCTGACTATGTCATCCCCAGTAGCCCCTTTGATTGCTAGAAGCCGATGACCCATAACATCTGATGTTACTCTATGCAGCCCTTGTGATGATTTTGGACAAAAGGAACATACACTTCATTTTCTTTAGAAGCACCTTACCACCTTTCTGTTTCCTAAGAGGCCCTGCTGCCTCAGATTCATCAATCCTGGGAGGCCATCCACATTTTGGAGAAGGTGGCACTACATCAGTGGTAGAGAATGTATCAGAAAAATTTGACAGTTGGGAACGAGCATGTTTTCTACACATCTCTAAGTTGGCCTTATTTACAAGAGGCTTGCGACACTTGCTATGATAACAGACATTGCATAATTCTGATTCAGCCAAGTTGCTGAAATGAACAGCCAGTGGTTTGAGGTGTACATCACCAAGACTAGCTCACTCCAAAACCCTCTCTTTTAGCTCTTTCACTAGTGATATGTTTTTCAACAAGTTTATTGTTGACAGTCTCCCTCTTTGCAAATTAGGCAAGTCCTCAGTTCTCCAGATGCTTGCTGAGACATTGCAGAAAGTATGTTGAAATCATCAGAACCTGACTGCATTGGGCACATTCACAGCAATTTACCTAAAAATTAAGAAGAGAACGATTTGCAAAATATAGCTATATCAAAGTAATTTTTGTAGTTTTAATCACACATAGTGGGGTGAGCATAAAGAAGCATGAGTTTACCTCGAATGTCGAAGTGCATGTTACCAATGAGTTTCTCAGCCACAAAAAATATGGTAGGACTATGTGCTGTGGCATAGTTGTTATTTCTGCCAATCTCACTTTTCGGGCCATTTATGACCCTATGGTGACCTTCAGCCTATGACTTTGACCTCAGATCACCTCCTAACCATCATAATTGAACTCAGCACTCCCAGAAACCCTATCCTTAACACCAAGATAATGAGAGCCGAGATATTGATCGTTCAATTTTTTGGTGTTCACCCCCCAAAGGACCCCCCAAAATATATCAAAACCTAACGAAAAAATTCAACCTCCTGTATTTTCTGTTAATAAAGCCCATACTGTTGACAAAACTGCAAAAAAAATCAATTTTAGCACAAAAATCCTACGCCACGCCTTTTACTTCTATCTATCTATCTATTGCCAGACGCCTCAACCCCGAACGGGGTGGCCACAAACAAATCGCCTCCATGTCACTCTGTCCCCTGCCATTTCACTACCACGCTCCCAACTCACACACCCCTCTCTCATATACCTCTCCACTCCATCCCTCCATCTCATCCTCGGCCTCCCCCTCCCTCTCGCCCCCTCCACCTCACTCACATACACTCTCCTCGTCAATCTTTCACTCTTACATATCATAATGCACTATTTACCCATTGTGGCTTATGTACAAAACATAACTTGCTACTACACAAGTCAACGGCAAGTTAAAACAAAGTTACAACATTCAGCAACACAAAAACCTTCCTCGAGACCTCACTCGTCAGTCACGTGGGATGCTGGCTGTAAATAAACACACAAACTCCTCTCAGTCAGTCACTTCACATGGCATGCTTGCTGTAAATAAACTCTCCGTATCGCTTGGCACGATTTTTTTTTTAAACTTCAAACAATACCTCTTATATGTAAATTATAAGTATAAACAAAATCCGCACCATTCTTATCCAACAAGTACTGGAATTCCAATACGTACTTGCCAAGATAACAAAACTGATGCATTCGGACACTTGTCTCGGTGTTGTGCATCGTCTGCGATTACTGCTACGATTTCTCAAAGAATAACAGCAGCCATGCACAGCGAAATGTCCAATTCATCTGACACCCAGGAGAGATTATACAAGATGCTTGAGAAGCTACAAACCTTAGCTCGCGATATTCCCCCGTAGGTGTCAAATGTTTGCACCACGTAAAGCTGGAAGGACACTGGCAGTTTGAGTTACCAAACAAGGACACTGGCAGCTTGACAGTAAACAAACAAGGACACTGGCGGTCTGACAGTTACCAAACAAGGGCACTGTGTCTTATTTGATGTGCTGCCAACCAAACCAAAAAGTGGAACCTAACTTAACCATGAGAGCTACATACTCTGGTCCTAACTCTACATCCAGTAGTTTTAACTATCCACTGGTTATAACCCTGTCAATCTTTTGGTTAGACATTCATTATTCCAAGTCTTACTGTTATTCCTAATTTTGGCTTCCTTCAGTTTCCATCTGAGCAAAATTTACACAAAAGCAAAGATGATGTTATTGTGAAGGTAGTCAGGCTAAAAAAAACTTCGGAATGAACTTCAGCCCAAGGATTTCTTAACTCCAGCAGTTTGGCTATTTATTTCATATTGTGTTATGGGTATCTCCAGACATTTTTATTCAGTTTTGTAGAGATTTTTTAACCAAAGGGGTTAAATATAGTTTTTATCCATACCTTTACTATGTGAGGTCTCCCCAGAGCTGATTAAAATTTTTATCCATACCTTTACTATGTGAGGTCTCCCCAGAGCTGATTAAAATAGTCTGTGAGTATTAAAAACAGTAATACTAAACTGAGTGGGCTAAGCTGAATTAAACTATCAGGTGTTGAAGGAATTACTGGGGAGTGTCTCTATTTCCACAACTGAATATAAAAGTTTGGTATTAACTCCTTCACTCCATTTACCTATTTTTCATTACATTCTCACGATCTTCTGTTTCATTAAGTCTTGGGGAGATTTTTCACAGTGGAGAGGTTAGATATGGCCTTCATTTACCCCACTATTACAAGAGGTCTCCCTAAAGCTAAGTAAAATCATGAAGGAAGCTGGAATAAAATAGGAGAGTATATCATCAAACTGAAAGGGTTGAAGGCAAATACTGTATGCTGGAGAAGGGGGTGTGAACTGGAGAGAGGGTAACAAAATGTCAAGTGAACATGGTGACAGGGGTGATTTGTTTGCAGACACTCTCTGTGGGACTGAGGCATTTGGCTATAAATAGAAAGATGTTAACCTGAAGCACACAATGAAAGGGTATTAGAAGGCAGGATACTCTCTGATATTAGAAGAGGAATGAGAAGTATGGAATGCAGGACAAAACAGTAGCAGGGTATTGTCAGAGAACTTTTGCCCAATACAGCACAGCACTGTAGCACCTTTGTTTTTACCAAATATCTCTATTCAGCTCACCTGATAAGTGTGATCGGACTGGAGGATTAATATGGCTAGTAACCAAGGAGACTCAGCCCTAACTCATAACTAAGGCTCATCAAATTTAATGCATCATGGAGGCTTGTTCCTGCCTGATAACTAAGGCTAATCAGGTTTCATTCAACCACCACCTCAGAATTCAATTTCTGGGAGTAGCTCAGTTCTGTCAACTGAAAACAAAGTGATCATAGTTGTATGTACTGTTGCAGGAAGTACCAACAGCGGCTACCCTATGACCTCCTGTCCTCATTGGCTCACGTCCTCCTCGACTCGACCATCTTTGAGATTGTGCGGGAGCTGGCAGACCTGCAACACATGACCGAGAAGAGCCTACACCACCAGCACTGTCAGATGGTCAACAGGCACAAGAGTCAGTGCCATTTACTGTTTTTTAATACATCAAGTCCCTCCTATGTGTCACCTTTTTTTTTTTCCCCTCTCTGCTATTAAGTATATGCTGAGTTTCCTTTTTTCCTGTCTTTATAAACTCCAGGGAACTTTCATTTTAAGTCGCCTTTTTTTTTACGTTGTATTTTGGTCATAAGTCCACAGTAATTCACAGAAATTTTGTGTATAGAATTAATGCCACCTATTAAGTTTATTTTCTACTTCTAGCAATTTGCAGTGCCAGGTGAAGGGAAAAAGTTTATATTTTTGTGTTTTATGAAAAATATATAAAATAGCATTACTTTCTGAGCATAGTCATTTGACCCCCCCCCCACCAGTGGAGCGTGACTCCCTGAACAAGAGTCAGAGGGAGGAGGCATTGGCAGCGGAACGTCAGGGGAAGGCTCACGTGTTGGCGCTGCTGCCATCACTACATCAGACCCAGCGCACAGAGCAGGAGACACGACATGCACAGGAGGTCACCAGCACACACCTGCTTATACAGCAAGTCCTTGACCAGAAGGTATACTTCATCTAATATTTCCATCCATCCACCCATCATCCAATCCTACATTGCCCCATGAGGGGCATAACCCAGGGCTAGGCAAGTTGGTCCTGACATTTAAGATGAGAGTGACCAGCCTCACTCATCCTTGAGTGGCATTATGTGAGCAAAAAACCCCAACCACCCTTTGGATATAAACCTACACAGGCTCAGTCTGATTGGAGCACCTGAATTACCCACTAAACCACCAGCCATAATTTGGTTATATGGTTACTACCCAGCATAGTAAATGGTTTCCTGGTGTACAGAAAGCACAGTTCTTTAGGACAAGAGGAGGGACTCCATCAGGCCCATATGTCTTGTTAGCACTGAGGCCAGTGATGGCAGAAAATACATCAGTTGAAGAAATTTTTATGTCACCCATGAAGCAGTCAGAGGGGGGAAGTGATGGAGGAACAGCACTGGAATCATCTAAGGTGGAATTGGAGGAAAAAGTCTGAGGAAAGAGGTCTGCTTTATCAGTTGAAGAAATTACTACAGAGCCATCAGAGTAGAAAAGAGGAGGGAAAGATGATGAGGCAAAGTTATCAGAAAGATTTTTGGCAAGGTGCCAGAAGGAGTGGGAAGAATTCGAGTTGGGGTTCAGAGCATTTATTATGGATGAAATTATTTTTAGCAGAGCAAAGAACAGACTTAGCACGATTCCAGGCAGAAACATAAAAAAAGATGAGATTCAGGGGTGGGTTGGCTCTTGTACCTTTTACAGGCCTTCTTGTTGTGGACAGCATTAGAGCAAGTGTGATTAAACCAAGGCTTTTTTGCATTAGTCCGAGGATATGAGAAAGGAATGTATGCTTCCATTCCCGAGTTAATAACCTCGGTAATGCACTTGACACACATAGATGGCTCCCGGCCATGGAAGCAACAATCACTGCAGGGAAAATCAAAGAAGTACTGCCTGAGTGCCTCCCAATCAGCAGCTCCAAAGTGCCACAACTGATGTTTCTCTAGAGGGTCCACAGGTCATACTGGAGCGATACGACAGGTTAAGGTAATAAGGTTGTGCTCGGAGGAGCCTAAAGGAGAGGAAAGATTAACAGTGTAAGCAGAAGGATTACTGTAGTTATAAGGAAGAGATCAAGTATGTTGGAACTCTCTCCAAGGCGGTCAGGGATACGGGTAGGGTGCTGTACAAGCTGCACTAGGTCATTAAGGATAGAAAAGATGTAGGCTTGTTCACTAGGTGGATCAGTGAAAGGAGAGGAAAGCCAAAGGTGGTAGTGAACATTGAAATCTCCTAGAATGGAGATTTCAGAGTAAGGAGGAACAGATAGGATGTGTTCCATTGTAGAAGTAAGATAATCGAAGAGTTTTTCATAGTCAGTAGAATTAAGGGATAAGTAAACAGCACAGACTAAGTCAGAGAATGACAGGAAAGCCAAAGTCAGAGAGTAGAGAATTCAGAAGAATCAAGTTCAGGAACAAGAGAGCAAGATAAGTCGTTGCGTACACATACACAACAGCCACCTTTGGCGTTGAAATGAGTATAAAGTAGGAGGATACAGAAAAGGGTTTGCCATCAGTTGCCTCAGACTGCTGAGTTCCATGGGAAATAATTTTTTAAGTGAAACAAATTGCAATAGTTCATTTTATTGCATAAACATGTTATTTGGACCCAAAGGAACTCTATCTATCTATCTATTGCCAGACGCCATAATCCCGTAAGGGGTGGCCATTTGACTCTGAGTTATTTGTTTTACAGGGAGGGGCACTAACCCTCCACCAACCCACTTATTGACACGTAGGGAGCACGTATGGTTTGGTTATATGGTTACCACCCAGCGTTGTAAATGAACTCCATATCCAAAATAGGACAAATTCGGCCATCTTGAACTTACGTAATTTCATAAATTCAAAATGGCAGCCGTTCCCATTGTTTGTGCCCAAATATCTCCAAAAGTATCAACTTTTTAACATATAATATACTAAGTATTAATAGGAAAATGACCTCAAGGAATTCATATCAGGCATCAGATTTGTCCCTTGACCCCTGTGGGTCCCTGAGTCAAAGGTCAAACCTTATATTTTCGAGGTCAGCGCTCAAAACTTTAATTTTCGGTAACAGAATCCATACTAAAATCCCTTAACTGAGGAGAATTATGTAGAATAGAATATTTAGATAGTAATTTCTAAGCAGTTTAGTAATTGTTCATTTACTGATGACAACAAACACAACTCATTCTTTTGCTCAGTTTTATTCATGCATATAGTCCAACTAGAAGCCAATTCTTAAGGGGCTTTTTCTCTATCTTTGACAGGTAGTCATGCATCAACCAGATCAACCTAAGGACGTGTGTGTGTTCTGTTGTACTGCTGTAGATGCTGAGGATGGAACAGTGTGGATCGGTGAAAAAGCAGCAACTACAATCAACAATGCAAGCAAGGAAAGAAGGTCTTCAATTATTGTTCAAGCATGCCAGCTGGTCCATTCTCATTGCAGGCATAAACATACTAACAAGAAGAACATTGCAACAGCCAAGATGAGGAAGGCAGAAGAAAGTGTTCTTCCTTCACCATCACTAAGATTGAGAAAGCCTCCCTTCCAGTATGCTGCTCATTGTCTTTATTGTACAGTGAAAGGCTATTGATGAGGGTGGATGCCCTTTTGAAGATGTGTTCCAAGTATCTACTTAAAGCTGTCAAGATGCTATTCTGCGATCTTGTGAGGAGCGTGGAGACAAGTGGGCCGATGATGTGAAATCAAGAGTTGAATTTCCAAGAGACTTGCATGCATCTGATGCTATATACAAGGTGTGCAGCGGAAATTTCAGAGCTGGAAGAAAGATGCCAACCAAATATGACTTACACCTAAAAGAGAAAGTAGAGAGGAGTAAGAGTGGTAGAAAGGTAGATGTATCCAGAGATGAAGCATTTCAAATTGTAGTCGCTCAGTTCACAGAAGAAGAAGAAGAACTCACAACACTCTCAGACTTACAAACGAGAATGAAAACCTTTATCAAGATCCATACAGCATCCCTTACCTGAAGCGGAAGGTCATAGATCATTTTGGGGATTCTCTAGTTATTGGTCAGATGGGAAAGTACAGCAATGTAGTGACAGTCAGGCAAACAGCATCTAAGATTCTTGGTGAGTTCTACAAAGATCAGAAACTAGACGACAGCAAAGAAACTAAAAAAAGGTCCATATTGAAAACAGCAGCAGCTTTGATAAAATCAGACATCAGCAGTATAGAGGAAAGTAGATTAGAGTGCCCTTCCATTTCAGGGATTGGTGATACCCAACGAAACTTGGACATTGTTCCTTTTTCACTTAGAATGTTCCTGGCTGAAGTCTTCAGGGGAAGGAAAACTTATAATGACTTAAAGTTTGCAGCACTAGGACAATACATCATGCAACAAGCTCGGCCAAGAAGTATCACGGCGCCAATGCAATTTGCTTTAGCAATGCATATCCACTGGGCTTATGGTTCAAGTGAGCTAATTGATGATTTGAGCAGCAGAAGATTTTGTTTGCCATATGATGAAGTGAAGCTATTCAAAGCATGTGCAGCACATCAAAACAAAGATCAGCTTGAAAATTTGGCAAACAGCTTCTGCCACTTCATCACTGATAATGTTGACTATAATACAGTAACAATCACTGGTAAGAACACTTATCATGGCATGGGTCTGATGTGTGCAGGCACACCTCAACTCGAGCAGTTTTTCGGAATTCAGAATATTTTAAGACTAAACCAACAAGTATTGCAGTGACAAGATGTAGAAAACTGGGTAAAGTTGGAGACATGCTGAATTACAAAGCAATAGCATCCATTGTCCATGAAGATATAAGAGAGCATCTTGATACTCTCTGGAAGATCTCATTTCCTTATAGATGCAACAGGCCAGGGTGGTCCGGTTTTATGTAGATCACTACCCGAGGTAGCCATTCAGGAAAAGCATTCTTCCAAATTCCAAACCCTCATCAACAGCCTTCACTGTACAATAAAGACAATGAGTAGCATACTGGAAGGGAGGCTTTCTTGATCTTAATGATGGTGAAGGAAGAACACTTTCTTCTGCCTTCCTCATCTTGGCTGTTGCAATGTTCTTCTTGTTAATATGTTTATGCCTGCAATGAGAATGGACCAGCTGGCCTGCTTGAACAATAAATGAAGACCCTCTTTCCTTGCTTGCATTGTTGATTGTAGTTGCTGCTTTTTCACTGATCCGCACTGCTCAAAATCTACAGCAGTACAACAGAACACACACACACGTCCTTAGGTTGGTGCACGGCTACCTGTCAAAGATAGAGGAAAAGCCCCTTAAGAATTGGCTTCTAGTTGGGCTATATGCATGAATTTAGTAAACTGAGCAAAAGAATGTGTTGTGTTCATTGTCATCAGTAAATGAACAATTACTAAACTACTTAGAAATTAATATGTAAATATTCTATTCTACATAATTCTCCTCAGTTAAGGGATTTTAGTATGGATTCTGTTACCGAAAATTAAAGCTTTGAGCGGTGACCTCGAAAATATAAGGTTTGACCTTTGACCCAGGGACCCACAGGGGTCAAAGGACAAATCTGATGCCTGATATGATTTCCTTGAGGTCATGTTCCTATTAATACTTAGTATATTTATATGTTAAAAAGTTGATATTTTGGGAGATATTTGGGCTCAAACAATGGGAACGGCCACCATTTTGAATTTATGAAATTACATAAGTTCAAGATGGCCGAATTTGTCCCATTTTGGATATGGTGTTCCTTAGGGTCCAAATAACATGTTTATGCAATAAAACAAACTATTGCAATTTGTTTTACTAAACCCTCTATTTTCATCTATTTCCCATGAACTATAAGAAGAGAAGGTGAGGTTAGGGAAGAAGTAGTGCTCAGCAGAGAGAAAGTTAGAGGAAAGGCCACGAATGTTGAAGAAAAGAAGAAGTGAGTCAGACAGTGGTTCCAAGCAACTCATTGAGTCGTCACTGGAGGAGGGGCAGATGGTGGGGGCATTTATGGTCCCCCCTCCCTCCCTGGGGACTCTGAGGCTTGGTTATTAGACCTCCCCCCCCTTTTTTTTTTTTACTTTTGAAAAGGAAATGTAGTGAGTAATGTGCATGTAGTTTGGTGTTGAGTTAGAAAAACTTGTATTGGAGAGCATGCTGGCCTACTCTCTGTGTTACTGAAACACTGAAAAAGTACAGCAATGGGCGATGGTCAGAAACTAGTCTCGAGGGCTGATGAAATGGGAGCGCTAGCTCTCCCAGTCATCAGCTTTCCAGCTACCTTGGGAGTACTGTCCTGCTTGACTGGTGCTGTAGTCTACTCCCTGTATACTGTATATCTCTGCAATATATCAGTTGGTGAAGAGGTACAGTTTGCTTAATATTTCACTTTTTCTACTTATCAGTTTCTTCTGCTGGTTGATAACTTTTCCAAAGCTGTGAGAGGCTTGGTATATTTCTCAGCCCACAGACACAAAAAGTTGTCAAATGTTTCACCTCGTTTACTTTTCACTGCCGACTACTATTCCTATGCTGAGAGAGGCATAGTACTGTGTATTTGTATCCCTGCAGATACAAAAGTTTGCTTAATATTTCACCTATGCTGTTTCGTGCTTGTCTCTGCTGGCTGATGTTTCTAAACTGAAAGAGGTTCGATATGTTTCACTACCCAAAGATAATTCTCTCATATCATGCATTAAGGAAAAAAATGACAGACATACCTCATATGTGAAGTATACACAGTTCGTCTAATACTTCATCTCTTTTACTTCTCACTTTTCTCTGCTGGGTAATATTTCTAAGCTGAGAGAGGCTTGGATTGTTTCTCTGCTCATAGATGATTCTCTTTCATATAGTATCTCAGGGAGGAAAGTGGCAACATGCACAAAGTGTACACAATTCACTTAAGATTTCATCTCTCCTGATTCTCACTTTTCTTAGCTGGGTAAAATTTTTAAGCTGAGAGAGATTTGGTACCAGTTCATTTCTTATTATCGTTGTTATCACGTCAGAGAGGAAAGTGACAAACATGCTCAAGTGTGAAACGGTTCACCTAATATTTCACCTCTTGGTCTTACTTTTCTCTGCTGGCTATTATTCCAATGCTGAGAGAGGCTTAGATGTTTTTCTTCCTTTAGATGATGCTTCATTATATGATGCATCAGGAAGGTAACTGATGGATATGCACTAAGTGCAAAGTAGAATGTGGCATAGTACTGCACTGCCCTGTAGGTGAACATAGGTACACTGTATTGTACTGTACTGTATTTTATAAACCATTCTATAATGCCTCCACCACCAAGCCAGTTTATAATGCCATCTCCTGCTAACCTCTTTTGTTATAGGTGACAGAGCAGCAGACAACAATGCAGCAGGTGGGAGTGCCGGGGTTCCATCCAACACAAAACCCAATGGAGCTGAAAGTTCAGATGTACATCATGGACTTCATCGTCAAGATTGGTGCTATAAAGATACCACCATGACACCCCTAAGCTACATCATACCACTATCACTAGTGTTTAGTATATCCCTTGTTAATGCTGTACTAAGAACTCTGTAAAATTTATAATCTGCTAATGATAAAATGGTTAGTGGTAGGTGGTGGCGACCATCATCCACTCACTTGATGTAGTGCTGCCTACTTCTTCCTTAGCCTCTATCATTCTTTTTGTGTGCCTGCCCTCCTCTCTTCCTATTTCTCCCATCTTTCCTGTCACTTCTTACTGCTTTTCTTTCCTTTACAGGTGGCTTTACATTGATTGACAAGCCAAATGGTTCCCTGTAAGCCAAGAAACCATTTACAACGCTGGGTGGTAACCATATAACCAAACCATATGTGCTCCCTACGTGTCAACAAGTGGGTTGGTGGAGGGTTAGTGCCCCTCCCCGTAAAATAAATAACTCAAAGTCAAATGGCCACCCCTTACGGGATTATGGTGCCTGGCAATAGATAGATAGATAAAATGGTTGTAATACACTCCTTCAATGAAACATGAAAATGGCTGTTACGTAATATGGTAATTGAAAAATGCTATAATATATAGTAAAAGTCCTCTCATTCGGCATGTGGTCTTGCAATATTTCCAGTCTTTCAGTGGTTTTCATAAATAGACCCATTATGAAAGTTCTCTGCTCTTCTGGCACATATGCTGAGCCAGTCGGCCAATTTGGCACTGCTGGAGCTAGATCTAGCCCTTTTCATAATAATTAGCGCTTATAAATATTAGATTTTCTTCTATATCTAGTGCGTTTTGAAGTCCAATTTAGTACGAAAGTTTGAACAGTTCACCTATAGCTTGGCGCATTTCAAAGTTGAGCTTAGCGCTTTTGAAGATTTCTGCTTGCCAACACTGCATTCGCCATCGGCCATCATGATTCATGAGTGTCTGGCTTTGTGAGTGGGACCTTTCGAAAGTTTGGGAACTTTGTTGTGCTATTTTCCAGTCATCCTCTTGTTCTCATGTTGCGCTATGGCTTCTACTAGTGGAAAGCCTACTTGTGTTGTGAAAAAATGCACCCATAAGGTGCTGACTATCACCATGAAAACTGAATTATGGAAAAAAATTGGAGGCAGTTGTTCCTAGGAAGAAGGTAATGGAAGATTTCAGTTTGAGCTTTTCCACTATATATTGACCTTAAGGTCATGTAATGCCTCTCAGGGATGAGTGAGGCTGATCACTCTCATCTTAAATGTCAGGACCAACTTGCCTAACCCTGGGCTCCTACGCTTCTCTGTGGGGCGACACAGGATTGGATAATGGATGAATGGATGGAAGAAACAGCCAATTTAGTGCTTAGGGTTGACCAATAATACTAGCTAGACACTGTGATTGCACTGGGGTGACTGACATGATTGCTAGAAACTTTTTGGCAGGTTTTCCTGGTCATTCGGCAGTTTCTTCTCATTTGGCACCTGCTTGGTCCCGAAGATGCCGAATGAGAGGGCTTTTACTGTAATCCTCTAATTATCGGTGAAACTAGTTATTATATAATCCTCTAATGATAAGTGAAAATGTCTGTAACATACTTCCCTTTTTTATTGAAAATGGCTGTAATATAAATATTAAATAGTTAGGTGAAAATGGCTCAGTATACTGTACACTGTATATTTGAACAAAAAATAATATACTGTATAATTTGTTTACATCTAAATGATTTTCATGACCTAACTTAATATATGCCAAATACAGTACACATGAACTGAATACTCTTTTCTCTCCATTTAATAAGCAGAAACTGAATTCAAAAGGCAACTAAAAGAGGCAGAAAGTAGGAACTGGAATCCTTCCCTTACTGTACATTACACACAATACAAAAAAGTATTGTGCAGGAAGGGGTGCTGTGATGTCTTAAATGATCAGTGTAGCTCATGATCTCCCTAACTCGTGCACTGTATCCTCTGACTATCCCATTCTCACACACCTGTGAAGTCAATCTCACCCTCCAGTTGCTCCCTATGGCCAAACTACCTCAGAGCAGTTCCATTTATGTTTCCAAATGCATCCATCTATACTCAGCAATCATCTCCTAAACATTCATCCTCTGATCTCACCAACTCATCCCACATGCCCTTCTTAGATAACTTGCTTCTATTATCCTTCATTTCAACGTGTATCTTTCATACATCATCCAAACCTTGCTGCTATGTCAGGGTCAGAACAAGTTTCTACGCCAACACTGACTACCCTCGGATAATGGAAAAAATCACAAAAAAACAGTCTATAAATACAATCCATCTAGGCAACGATGAATGACACGAGCCCAAGATAAGCCTCCACATTAGCACCTGACATTAAATGCTTGATATACCAAAACAAACCATTCATTTTGACAACACCCCTCCTCATCTGCCCAACACTGTGCTTTACGAATCCACAGTTACCATAACCATGCACAACCTGCAACCAAATAGGATCTTTCATGAACTCTCACACATTCAATCCACAGAAATCTAACCAGACAAGTGGGACTGTCACCAATGTGTGAGTGGGTACCAACAAGGATTGAAACTCACAATCTACTGTAAGGTATTAGAGGCATGCACAGACAATTTGGGAATGTAGGGGGACTAGCTAAAAAGAAATATAAAAGAAGGAGGGGAACTACACCCTTTACCGGTTCCTATGAGAGAGGTACTAAACAATGTGCCACTTCCCACTGATTCACTAGAAATATGCAAGTCAACAAAGGGATGAAATCTATACTTCCTATGAAATGTCATCTTTATAAGAACATGTATAACTCTGTCAGATTTGGCTAAGGATTCAGACAGGTTGCATACTTGCTTATAGTTTGGATGAAGAACTGGTTAACTATAATCCACCCCCCCAAACAAAAAAAAACTACCTCCCTTCTCTTCACACACACACACACACATCATCATCATCTTTGTTTTTCGTCCTTCTGTTCCCATATCCAAACTGGGGTTGGACGTGCGATAGCTTTTCTCCACTGCTTCCTATCCTGGATTAAATCTTCTCCAATACCCAGTCTTTCCATATCTTGCATTACAACACTTTTCCAGGTCTTCTTAGGTCTTCCTGGCAGTCAACGTCCCTCCACTTCCAGTTCCTCTGCTATTCTCACACAGCTCCCTTCCTCACTCCTGCTCATGTGACCAAACCATCTAAACCGCTTCTGCCTCAAGATGATATCGAGATCCTTCACCCCACATCTTCTGGCTACCTCCTCACCCAAAACTCTCCCCTCCCATCTCACTCTCGCCAAATATCTTAACATTCTACGATCAGTACTCCTCAGAACACACACAAAACAAAATTAACATCAAGGATATCAAACGATGCCCTAAACCTTGAGGAATGTAATATATAGAGAAGAGATAGGAACTTAAAAAACGAAGGAGGAATTATGATATTAACAAAGAAAAATCTGCAAGTCAAAGAAATAAAACTAGATTTACCCTCACAGGTAGAACTGATTGCTGTAGAGATTAATACGTCTGAAGGGAAAATAATTGTGGCAAATCTATACATGCCACCCAGATCTAACATTTGGGAAATGCGAATATGAAGACCTGGCAGAGAGTACAATTCAAAGTTTAAAAGCATTACTACATAGAATGGAGAAGAAATCTGAAAGAATTATACTATCTGGAGATTTCAATACAAATATAAATTGGAATACTCTAGATATAAAAAGCCAGGAAAGCTGCTGGGACTAAAGGCTCCTGGACCTTGTGCAGGAGTTTTTCCTAACACAACATGTAAAAGAAAACACCAAAAAAGAGGATTAGACGTACCATCAGTACTAGATCTTATATTTACTAGGCAAGAAAATGATATTGACAATATTATGTATCACCCTCCATTCGGCAAAAATGACCATGCAGTATTAAACTGCAATTCAGGATTGCATATGACATAGTTAACAGTAATGAAAGCTATAAAAAGAGTCTTAACTATAAAAAGGGAAACTACCACGGCCTAAAGAAATACTTCTTAGAAATAGATTGGGAAAAAGTGCTTAGAGATGGAAAGTTCTGTGAACTTTATGAAATAGGAGTCCAAAATTACATCCCTCGGCACAATGAAGCAGAAAAGACAATAAAGAAATGGTTTAATAAAGAATGTAGAAAATTTAAAGAAAAAAAGAGACTTGTTGTGGAATAGATACAGAAGACACAGTAGTGAGAGGGCATATAACAACTATAAACAGGCAATAAGTGAATACAGAAGAATAAGGAGAGAAGCCCAAAAACAGTTTGAGGAGGACATCATTAACAATAGCAGTGATCAACCGAAGCTATTTTACAGCTACATTCGAAGCAAAACTAAAGTAAAAGACAAAATACAATCCATTACGGATGAAGGGAACCTCTATACACAAGAGAAAGATATTTGTGAAGCACTAAATAAAAATTTCCAATCAGTTTTTACAGAAAATAATTTTGAGTGGGATGATACAGAACATGCATGCCCAAACATATTATCAGATTTACAGATATCAGAAAAGAAATACAGGAGTTAAGTAAATTTGACAAAGGAAAAGCAAATGGTCCAGAAGAAATGTCATGTTGGGTGCTACACGACCATTTAATATTTAAGGAATCCTTGGGTCAAGGCAAACTACCTGATATTTGGAAGAAAGCAAACATTGTCCCCTTATTCAAGAAAGGGAATTGACAAAATCCACTCAACTACCGGCTGGTATCACTAACCAGTGTTGTGAGATATTGAAAAAGCTGATAAGAAAAGTTTGGGTAAACCATCTAGAAGAACACAATATAATAATGGCAGTTTGGTTTCAGAAAGGGAAAATCATGTGTTACTAATCTGTTAAGCTACTATGACAGAGCTCCAGAAACACTACAGAAAAGAGAAGGATGGACAGTACCTGTCTAGACTTCAAGAAAGCATTTGACAAAGTACCGCACCAACGACTCTTATGGAAACTGTACCATCAAGGAGGAATCCGAGGCAAACTGTACTGTTGGAAGCAAGATTTTCTCAGGAAAAGGGAAATGAGAACAGTACTAAGAAGAAACTACTCATCGTGGAAGAAAGTGACTAACGGAGTTCCACAGGGCTCAGTGTTGGCACCAATTATGTTTTTGGTGTACATAAATGACACAGCTAATAATATTGGAAATGAAAGCTATTTAAATATGTTTGCGTATGATGCAAAAATACAAAGGAGAATTGCTAACACAGACTCTTGTAAAGAACTACAAGATGAATTATATAAACTTCATGAGTGAAGTAATAAATGGCAAATGGAATTCAATGTGGACAAGTGTCATGTAATCAAGTTTGGTAAAAGTGGGAAAAGACCAGATTGGGATTATAAGCTAGGAAGTAAAACTATACATATCAGAAAGAAAGAAGGACTTAGGCGTGATTATCAATAACAGACTATCTCCGGCTGACCTCATAAGTGAGAAGGTACAGAACATGTATAAACTGCTTGCAAAAATGAGCACAGCATTCACATACATAAATGAAATCATGCTGAAGAAGATAACATCCTTCATTAGACCAACCCTGGAGTATGCATCAGTAGTCTTGAATCCTCATCTCCAGAAACACATAGATAAGACTGAAAAAGTTCAGAGGGCTGCTACAAAATGGGTACCAAGCTTAAGGGATCTAAATTATAAAGAAAGACTAGAAAAAATAAATCTGCCAACACTACAAGAAAGAAGGAAAAGAGGAGACATGATTATGCTATATAAATGCCTACCAGGGAAGAAGAAAATAGACATAAAGGAATATATAACCCATGGGGAAGCATCAGCAAGAGGACACTGCAAAAAACTGCATAAA
>JAGKTI010006760.1:24207-39536 GCA_018397915.1 Birgus latro | reverse complement strand
CTTCCAGCCAGAGGACATGGATTAGCCCCTCATTAATCCCCTCACAGAGAGGAAAAAACAACATAAAAAAAAACCTGAAAAAAAAAAAAGAAAAAAAAAAAAAAAAAAACGGCGTAATGAAGATTACTGATACAGATTTTGGCGACGTTAACTACAGATAACATCATCAGAATTTTGCGTATAATATTGGACACTAAATCGCCGAGTGCTTCCGAGTCTGCTCTGCCATCGACAGTACAGTACCGTGCAGAAATATTAAATACCCATTCTGTTCGTTTCTCTGGGTTTATAAGTGAATTTGATGTGAGAATCTGTGTATTAGGGCACTGTGTGTGTGTGTGTGTGTGTGTGTGTGGTGGAAGATAAGTGGACGGTGTACGAAATGAGTGAAAAAAAAGAAAAAAAGTAAGGACTGCAGGTGAAAATGACGTCGCACATGAAGACCTAAAAGATATGACTGAAACAGTTCAAGGAAAGAAGCAAGAAAAGCTTGAGCAGATGTAAGGAAAGGGGGAAAAAAAGTAAGCCCGCGATCATGAATATAAGGGAGGGATGATGGGGAGGGGGGAAGGAGGAAGGAAAGAAAGGAAGGAAAGGAGAGAAAAGATAAAAATAAAAACGATAAGAGGTATGGCAAAGGAGAGTGGAGTTGAAGTTTTTATCGAATTACCGAGTTTAATGGAGTTACGGATTAACGCAGCTGAACAGTAATAAGAAAAAAACAAAATACAGCAAGACGAAGTATTAGCACTATCAGGAAGAAGTGAGTCAAGTCTACGCATCAATATTAAAGGCGTCGAAACAGAAATTTAAGATTGGTTAGGACGACTAGAAGTAGGCTACAGGCTAAAAGAGGACAGACATGAAAGTTAGGGAACAAGAAATAAACCGGTAGAACGGAAACGAGAGAACCGTGAAAGTATCAAGCAGAGAGTGAGCCCCCTCCCCTCAGAAAAAAAAAAAAAAGGTGAAAGAAAAAAAATGGAAAGCAAGAATAACAGCTAAAATCAGAGTAGTCGGCAACCTTCAACGTCCCGGCATCAGCACTGAGCGGCAGAACGAGCACAGCCTCAGTCGAGTGAGAGACACCGGCGAATGTGGTCTGTGTCGCTCCCGCCTCCAGTGCCCGACACGGGATCCCTAGCATGACCCTGCAGTAGAAACCCAGGATAATACTTATTGTTGGGAAAGGAAAGTTATCAGTGGAGTGAATTCTGGAAAAGATAAGAAATTGAATTTAGTGTATTTTGACAAACTTGGTATTGTTTTTTCGTTGATTTGGTAAAATCTTTGAGTTTTCTCCATCTTATTTGGAAAAGTTTTGATTGTTATAATTTGCTAGATTTCATGGTGCAAATATATTGTGAAATTCGGTAAAATGGATATCCGGACTTCTACTTATGTCTCGTATGAGGAGTAAGGTAAGTTTTTCTGTTTTGTAGTTTTTGCCTAGTAGTGAGATGCGATTTGTCTGTTATTTTCGAATTTACATTATTACATGACAGCGTATATTTCATAAATCACAGATGACATGGCTAGTACTTTATGATGAAAAATGCAGTCGAACAAAATGTAACGTTATTTTGAAGGTATATTTTTTCACAAATGTCAAAACGTGAAAAATTCAGTTCAGGATTTGGTCATTCCATTGCTTTGGCGTAATCCTGTGAAGCCCGGGAATTTGCAACTGTTTCCCATTTTCCTCGACAAAATTTTGCAAACGGTACATGCTGTCGAAAGGGCGAATTACTCTTTCTTGTAGTTTCGTATAACATGCACTTATTTTCACATATCTTGCTTGTATTGTAATCGTGGTACGGAACTAAGCGGCAGCTGTATTAAACTTTTTTCTTTTTCTTTTTGACAAGTTCGGAGAAAGTCTGGGGGGGGTAGTGGAGTCGACCCGAACACTGCTGGACTGAACGCTAGCCTAAAAATACCTCACCAGTCGGGTTTGATACGCGCGTATTTTCTCCGTTTTGAGGGCGTATTTTCTCCGTTTTGAGGCTTTCCTTTATTTACAGAGCCATGCGTCGTGCCCCAACCAGTTTTCCTCTTCTCTGTTATTCCGATATTGTTGCTTTTTTCTCATGTGTTTGTCATTGGCTTGGACACTCGTAATTTTGAAGGTTGTCGTATAAACCCTGTATTAGATTATGTATGTCTATGTTGTTTAATGTCAGGAGTTTGTTTATAATGTGTTTGTGTTTCGTATTACATGTTAATTCCGTTGTGCATCAATGTTGTGAATAGAGTAACAAATGACCGTATTATTTGGAAAGCTGAGTTCCCAAAAGCACAATACGAAGATTTTGTATAGCTGACTTGTGTTTAAGCTGTTTGTTATTATGCTGAATATTCATATATGTTTCGGTGGTTGTGTGCACAGCAGTTCATAGTCAGTAGGACACTAGCTAAATTGGCTGCTTTTTTCATGGAGTTGATCAGATACCATAGCATATTTAATGGCCAAAACATGACAATGTTTTAAAGGAATTGTTGCAGAAAATTGCTTGTAATACAGTAAAATCGATGTAGGTAACAGTTTATCCATTCTTTAAATGATAAAGCGTGTATGAACGTAAGTTTTGCAAAATACCACGAAACTTACTGAAAGCCTTTTTACTTTTTTTGTGGAACATTATGTCCTCGAAATGCCGTAAAATTGGTATTGGCCATATTTGACGACTTTTTTTTTTTTTTTTATGCAAGGAAGAAGGAACCAAAGGCCACTACCCACCTTCTACCTGCTAGTATATGAATGCAGACTACAAATTACCACAAAGCGCATAGAAAGTCTTGTTTGCAGAAATGCATTCTTGTACTGCAGTAAAATTGGTATATGTGACGATACTGACCACACGTTTCAGACTTCACCTTTAATCATAAACTATATAGCCTGTGGATGTAGACTGGATGAAATACCATGGTATATATCGAAATCCTTGTATGCAGAATACCAAGTGTTTGTAATGCAGTAAAATTGGAATACGTGACGACACCAACTGTCCACCTTCTACCTTATTTCACTGTCAGCGGACGTGTCACAGCAGCTCCGGGAGGGATGAAGGCAAGAGTTATATTAAATTTCTCACCCCGCCCTGCCTTTGCTGACAGTACAGCCAAGGAGAGAAAAATCACTACATGACACAAGTTGTAAAAGTGCTTATTCCGTCTCTCTCTTGGCGGTTTTTAAAAATGGCGGCCAGACTCGAAAAGTAAATTGCTATCCCTAGTGAAATCTTTGAGAATGACACAGATTTTACACTCAAAACTTTCTGGAACTAGATTAACTCTGAGTTGGGAATTTGTGGCGAGGTAAAGTGAGAGGATTCGTTCATGCTTGTGATGTCACAAAACCAGACTGACATCATGCAAAAATCATGGTGAAATCTTTTAATGAGTTTGGTAAATTAGTCCAAGCCTGACAAGTGAAGTGCGAAAGTGAATATTAAGTGTTGACTGTGTAATTTGCTTCTTTCCTTAATAAAATCGTCATAATTTAACTGGAATGGCCCATCAGTTCTGACGTCCCAATACGAGAAGCACTTTATCCCCCTCAACTGTGCCTGACCGTGAGATTTGTGTATGCTGAAGAAACTCGTCTGGAAAGTAAAAAAAAGGAAAAAGAATTGTTCGACCATCCCAGTGAAAGGATAAACAGAGATAGGGAAACTCCTTTTATCTAAGACTGTGAGGCTTCTCTGCTGAACAAAATCGTCTGGAAGGAAGAAAATAAATACCGTAAATAAATAAATAAATAAATAGTGGTTCGGTCATCGCACTGAAAGGGTAACATATTAGGCTTTAAGTGCATCGCTATTAGAAGCACACCTTCGATTTTGCTCTGAAGCCAAAAAGTTATAATAGAGATGTTAATATCATACAACAGCTAAGCGCAAATGTTTATTGAATCGTCGACCACGCCATCGGTATTAGCAGCGATTCTTAAAGTTAGAGGGAGGGATAATTCGCATGTGTAATTCATGGGGCAAGGAGTGCCAGGGAAAACTTTTAGCTTGGGTAAAGAGCGCTTATTGATTGCAAGGCAGGTGGGAGGGGAGGCAAGATTTCTGACTCTACTCCCATGAGATCTGCAAGGTTTGCTGTGGGAGTGGGTAGTGTTTGAGGGCGTAGGTTTCTGTCGTTTATACTAGAGATCATGTGTGTGTGTTTTGTTTGCGCCCGTGATTTGGGGCTTGAATTTTGTGCGTTGTGTGGCGTAGGCTATCTGTGGTTGATAATTGTGAAGTTTTCCCGTCGTTTATAGCGGCTGAGATTGTGGGTGTGGGGTTTGTCGTTGAAGATCGTTTGGCATTTATAGTGTTTGTTTATTTGTCGTTTATGGTGCTGAATGCGTTGTGTGCGCGTAAATGTAGATAGTGTGCGTTTCCACAGCGTAGCAAGGTGTTGTGTGTCCTATGTAGTGTATGGTGTAGATTAAGTGTTCTGTTTGTCGCTCATAGGCCTCGTCGATGTTGATTTCCGTGTGTTATTGTCATTTATAAAAGGAATATTGTCTGAAGCTATATCAGGAGAAAATGTATGGTGACGTTATTGTCATAGGGCAATACACGGGAAAATGTGTATTTGTTTGCACTGGATTATATGTCGGTGTTTTTAACCTGTGTATAAGCGTTGTGACGTAGGTAGTCCCACGATATTATGAAGTGGTGAACGTGCATTTCACACACACACACACACACAGAGTGAGTGAGTCAGGATAATGAATCTCGAGTAATTTTCGAATACGGCCGCTTTTGAGTGCCAGGTTATCGGAAAATTGCCAGAAAAGGAGGTTGAATTCTGATAATTAAAAGCCTCGTGTGCAAATACAGAGAAAAAGGACGGAAAAAAGACCAACGCCGTATTTAATAGCAGGGGCAAATACGGCATCAAAGCGACGTGGTGTGTGTGTTCATTGCGCTCTCTTTATTTTAAACATTCAGGGGACCCGGTACCACTGCAGATTTTATCCACTCCGTACAGATTCGTGTCACGGAGAGTGGATATGAATGCAGTGCTAGGAATTATGAAAAAGAGTGGTTATAATTGAAAAGAATACCGTGATTTTTTTTTTTTTTTTTTTTACGTTGATTTGCGGTAGTCTTGTGTGGTTTGTTACAGTATTGGTTAATATTGCCATGTGTTTAAATTGTATGGGCGGAAATTATGAAAGAAGGTTTGATATATTCGAACCGTGCCCTGAGCATTATAAAGGACGATTTGGGGTATGAAAAGCAGACTACATCTAGCCCTCTTGTTTGTTACTGGTGCAAACTAGATATGCCTTAAAAATAGTTTCCTTGCAAGACAATGTTAGGATGTTAAGATGTGAAATCTGAATAAATCGCTAAGATGGTGGCAGTGAGAATACGATGGGGCTTTACTCAGTATCATTAAAACTGGGAGTAGCAATCTGCCGTGCCATAGCTGGACAACATAGTCTGCCAGTACAGTATTTGCCGGTATGTTATTGCATGGTATTTATTGGCTGTTGACTGGGTTGTACTCTCTTGGGAGGCTCTCTAGGACTCGCATTCACTGGTATTCTCGTGTGTGAATTTTGCAGACTTGAAATCTGGAATGTAAATAACCTGCAAGAAAGTATGAAGAAGCTGTTATATGTGCAAAAGATATCTTGCGAGGAAAAGGTATCAGAGGGCCTCCTAAGTCGACAGTAATACGGACCTTCATTACCAGGTATTAAAAGCTCTTGGCGAACCAGGGACCGGAATCCAGAGTGTCATTTATTTTTACCAGGAGTCACTTTAGGTTAGTGCTCGGAGTGTCAGGCATGTGGTGTGTGGCTTCCAGTGCTGTATTCTCTTGGACTTGGAAGGCTCAATCACCTTTCTCAGAGCCACCACACACTAATATTGTGGTGAGGGATGTGGTGGCAAAGGGGTTAGAAAAGTTACCGCACTGGTATCTGTTTGAAAGAGTACGAATTCGATCTCAGCGATGGTATGGGAACAGTTTGTTAGAATTTCGTTATAAGACAAGTGATCCTCCACGAGACCCACCAACGTGTCACGAAAACACCTCAGTTACTGTCATCACAACAACCCCAAATAACAGAGCCGTAGCATGTGTTTATTATGGACGATGGATGTTAGCGTCAAAGTGGTTACTTGTGGAGGTGTGATGCACGTAGGATGGCTTGACCTCTGGGAAAGGACTATGGTATGAATCAAGTCTGTGTCGAGTCGGTCATACGGAGATATTAGTGTTCGTATGTTATTTTTTCATTACAGTGCATAGACCTGCGTAGTTTTTTTTTCTAAGCAACGCACAGGAGGGTATTAATGTTTACTCCCACCTGAAATGACGCGAACACCTGGACACGATGGATGTGAAAATGAGCAGAACGTAGTTTAAGGTAGCTATCTATCTAGGAATGGTTGGTATGCCTGATTGTGGAGTGACTCGCTTTGAAACTATGACACTGGCGTAAAGTGCATCAGTGAGTAATTATCGATAGAGATTAATATATACGAGAGAGATGTTTTCAGATTCTTCGACCATTATTTCAAGCTCGCCAAGTCCTCAAGAATACGGCCCTTGGTGTGTAGTGTACAGTGTATCAGGGATGAATTTATCACCCCATTTACTCTCGTACACTGCCCTACCTCTTATTACTATATTATTGTTATTGTTATTGCCGGTATTATTATTTCTATTATTTATCATTTATTATTAGCCTTATATTGAACTCGTGGTCAACCACCGGTAATTGTTCCAATATTCCGGAGATAGGTTCTTAGAGGCTGCCGGATATTTATTAAAATATATATAATTACTGTATAATGTATAAGTACATGTAATTATTGTTTATATTATTTCGACTTGGCTGTTGTGGTTAATATGTTAGGCTTGTTCAGATTAGCTAACAACTAATAAATACCAGCACCGTCTCAATACCACTAATAATAATAATAATGATAATATAATAATAATAATAATAATAATAATAATAATAATAATAATAATAATGCCATATTATTATTATTATTATTACTATTATTATTTACTACTACTACTACTACTACTACTACTACTACTACTACTACTACTACTACTACCGGCATCATCATTATTATTATTACTATTATTTTTATTATCGTCAGGAGGCGACATATTTTCCGACTCAGTATGTTTCTAAGTAGGTAGATCATGCGCTTCCGAGCTGTTACAGAATATGTAGTACGGGTAGAATACAAACACACGGTTGGTCGTGCTCATGTTATTACTGATATTGCCAGGATTTGTTTACCAGTGTGGAGCGTGAGGGAGCGTGAGTGTGAATTAGAGGAGGTCCGGATGGTGCTGGGGGCCGGCCGCTCCACCATTCAGGCCTACTGATCAATATTTCAGCGGGGGCCTGCCTAGCGAGGAGGAGGGGAGGGGGGAGGAGGTCATGTCGCACCTAATACTGCCTCGGACACCCTATATTTACCGTAAAGTACATTTCTTTCTACGTTTATTCCCCAGCCTTTTACGGCTCGCCTTTAGCGCTGTAGGCTATACTGTCTTTACTTCTTCAATATTTACCAGTTATTTTTTTTATTTCTCCAGTAGCCTGAGTTGTGTTTATTCCATGACTAGGTTACTTCCATTGAATTTTTTTTTAAAATTTCCACACTCAAATCTACCGTCTCATTTATCTCCACTCATTCCTTATTATCTCCACTCACCCCTCATCATCTCTTCCCTCCATCATTCTGCTCATCCCTTTAGTACATTCACTCACCTTTCCAGTAACTACATTCCTCTTTCCAGTGCCTCCACTCACCTCTTTAAAGTTTCAGAACCTATAGTCATCCTTCTGTTATTACTCATCCCCTCCAACATTTCTGCTCACCCCCACCAATACTTTTGCCTCTAATCATCCCCTACAGTACGGCGCCAGTATCTGTTATTCACCCATTCATTGTCCTTAATTCGAGTCCCTTCATGCTGGACTCGAGTAGCCCATCTCTTCTAATTTTCTTCATCAGTCTCACGGTCCCAAAGCAACACCTGTCCAGTAGTTACCAATCACTTCACCAACTCCCCCACTCACCTCTCTAATATTCATTAGGATATGTCAACTTTATTCCTTTATTTAGGCCTACCCCTGCATTATCTTCAGTCTTATATCAACACCCAGTACACTTTCCCAGTAGCTACCACGGCAGTCACTTTAGGTCTCGTATTTACCTCTTTTTTTCTCTTCATTCACTCACCTTTTATAGGCCTGTCTCTCTTGCAAGCTAAAATTCCTTTCCAGGTCAACATTCCCCCCTTTAGTATGTCTCCTCATTCCTTCACACCTCCAGTACCTGTTATTCATTGGGTATCGGTACCTCTCATTCTCCTCTCCCCCCCAAAAAAAATAGAAATCCTAATACCCATCATTCTTCCAACACCCCTCCAGTACCTCGCTTCATTCCTGCAACACCCCTCCAGTACCTCCCTTCATTCCTCCAACACCTCACAAGTATGGTACTCCATTCCTCCAACACCCTACTAGTACCTCCATTCGTTCCTCCAATACCTCACTAGTACCTCCTTTCATTTCTCCAACATCTCACCAGTACCTCTCTTCATTCCTCCAACACCCTACCAGTACCTATCCATACTTCCAACCCCCCCCCCTACAAATGTCTCCCCATTCCCCCTTACCTCTCTTCATTCCTCTAATAACTCCACGACCTCCCTTCATTCCATCAACATCCAGATCCAGGACGTCCCATTCTTCCAATACCTCTCCCCATTCGCCCAGTAACTACCCCTCCTCCAATACCTTTGCTTCCTCCAATACCCCTTCAGTGCCTCATCATTCTTCCAGTGCCCCCCCTCATCATTCCTCCAGTACCTCTCCTCCCTCCTCCACCCCCCCTCCACTCTTCAATCCTCCACCAGCCCCCCTCCAGGACCTCCTCATTCCTTCAATGTGCACCCATCAGTACCTAGCCTCATTCCTCAAACACTTCAGTACCGTACCCCATTCCTTCAGTAGCCTATGCATCCCCTTCAGTACCTCGGCTCATTCCTCAAATACTGCTCCAGCACCTCCTCATTCCTTCAGTATGCACCCCTTTCAGTACCTCGCCTCATTTCCGATACCTGTACGGTGCTTCTCATTCCTCCAGCATCCCTCTAATATCGGTAGGCCACTTCTTCACACCTCTCCAACACTTCTCCAGTAGCCACTCATGATTGTCCAGTGCTATTATTTCTCCTCCTTCCTAAAACTCCCTTCCAGTATCCCTCTTCATTCCACCTGTGATTCATTTTTACGACACAGCTCCATTTATTCAAGAGTTTTTCGAAAGATAACCAAATTGGCCACTAACAACGCCCGTCCCTTGCACCATTCCCTATATTCGGCAGTGGTCTTTGCTGTTACACTGCAGGATATAGGCTAGGCTGTGTTTAATATTAGTCAGTCAATTACCGCAGCCTATCTCATTCTCAAATTCCCAGTATCTCCTTTACTAGTTAGCCTGCCCCTTTTCTGTCTGGGTCCTGTCATGCATTTTTTTTTTTTTTCAGTGATACGACTGCCAACTCCAACGCTCCTAGCCTAGCCTATCGCCTTTAATGGCTCTTGTTGCATCTCTTGAAGGTGCGTCAGAATAGATTTAAGAGAACACGGCCGCCTGTTCCTAGGCTTTTTACTGCCTCTGCTGTTCCCTTGATGTTATATCGGTGCCAGTTACAATCATCGGTTCGGTACCAGCTGCAGAAATCGCTTAGTCAACACAACCAAAAGCATATGGGCTGTTGATAGCTTTGTCTTGAATTCCTAACCCTTGCCCACTTTATCCAGGATATACGGTATGTGAATTCTTCCCTCCCTTACGCACCGTGGCCTAGAGTACCGGTATCCAGTCGATGCAAAACGCAAATGCTGTTGCGTTAGTGCGATCTTACTGCTTTAACCTGGCCCCCTCACTCTGTACTCAAAGTATAAACTTAATAAGGTAGCCTACACGGACCGGTCCCTTACTTCAGTTGCGTATCATAGTTTGTAGCCTAAAAAGAAATTAAAAAGAAAAAAGCACCCAGTTCAGGACTTTCACTTAGGCCATCCTTTGAACCTGAAAATCTACCGGATAGTGTAGTCCCCTTTGGCTGACTTGCTCATCCCGAGAATGTTTTTCCTCTCCTAAGCTGAATAAACTCGGCTGTCATTAGCCAGAGGATCCGATAGCGTACAGGAACAAAAAAGTTTCCAAGCTGAAGAGGTTAAATGAGATGCCTATAGCTTAGTTCCTTCATCCCAAGAACATTTTTGAACAAAATAAAATTGTCTGATGTTAGACCGAACATCCGGTGATGTAAAAGCCGTCACACTGCTGAAAAGCCTATAGGCTGCCCATCTATTGGCTATTATGGTACAATTAGGTAAGTCTTATTCGACTGCTTACCGTACAGTAATATCCGTGAATCTTGCAAGAATATCTGTGAATCTTGCAAGAATATCTGTGAATCTTGCAAGATAAGTGCGCATGTTTTGCGGCTGGTTTCATGGGAGCACAATGCAACTAGTTACTTTGTGTGGAGCGAACTGCAACTGTGCTCAACCGTCAGCGTACGTACGGCTGCTGGCTCATGGCGTCACCGACCGATTTTTTTTTTCCCCCATTTATATATCGGTTAGAGCCTGTGTGTGTGTGTGTGTCTGTGTGTGTGTGTGTGTGTGTGTGTGTCAGATCAACTAAGAACAGTTCCATATAGTGCAATACAGGTGTACATTGTGCAGCATGAGTTGTTACGGCACGGTGCTCCTTTTCGGCCAGCTTCAGCGGCTAGGTTGGCAGATAGCATACAGCAAGTGTTGTTCGTCAGAGTAGGTGTGTGGGTCGTGGATGACATTTGTAGTCGTAGCAATTAGAGATTCTTGTTCTGCGTCTTCAGAACAGTTCTCTCGAACCTATTTATGCGTTTTAGAAGCAAGTGCCCCAGAAATATTTGCTAATAAATGTCGATCGCTCATGTACCGTGTGGCCTGTTTTAGAAGTATGGTAGAATTTACTGGTAATTAAATACCAGGCTTTAAAGCTGCAGGTTAACCCTTTCAGACAGATTTCACTCGTATTATACCTTGGATCCCTCCTAACGATTCGAGTCTGCATAGGTCAGCCAATTCGGTAAGGAGGAGTTAGATAAGCCTTTATTTACCTCTCATTAGCTGCAGGTAGTCTCCCTAAACTGCATAGAACCATCTGATGGTTGCGGGAAAAATGCAAGAAAGGGGAGGGGGTGGCCACGGTATTGAAGGGACTAGTCCAATGACTATCACCGTAGGGGTCATGGCCACCTGATGGGCCAAGGTTAAGATTTTAGGGGGGCATGGGGTCTCATCCGGATTGGAAAGGGGGGCGGGGTGGACAAGGAAGTTAACATGGAAAGCTGGATTTTGTTTTTTGTCTGATGAGAATATATGCTGATAGTTACATTTCCGATATTTTTATTTCTATTCCAGTGCTAGTTGCCACGACCTCACGACTTTATTTCCGGGACGTTTAGCTATTGTTCATGTACCCTTGATTGAAAAAAAAAAAAAAGTATCGACACTCTGAGGTTGGATAAGATGTGCAGTGTTTCGCCTCTTGTTCAGTCTGTAGTGTTGGCATGCCTGTTTAATTCACAGAAATTCACAATGCCCATTATAATGCAGTACCGTATGAAAGTGTGGGGTTAGATGTTACTAATTGGCAAAGTATGTCACAGCCGCACTACCAACATACCCGTGTCCTTTCCCGTAAATTATAGTCCGTGTATTATAATGTCTCACACTGAAAGGGTGCTGATGCTTTTTTTTTTTTTTTTAATCGAGTGTACCCGAGCCTGTAAGATGAATTTAGGACCCCCAAAGTGAAAAAAAAAAGACGTAACTCAGCCATCCCAATGAAGGCCTATGTTATATTCGGCTTTGAATGTGCCCTGTAGCCCGTTTTTTTCTGTCGAACGACCGTTTTTACTGCCGAGGTTGAAAATAAAAATAGCTCCAGGTAATCGTTCCACTTCTATGACGATTTCAGTTCTGTTATAACTACTGGTACACCAAACTGTTTTACTGACCTCAGGAAAGACGTCATTGCACTGAAGAGATTAATGGTGGCAGGTAAGCGTGGCAGTCCCTACCCTCTTTGAAGTGAGAATTACGGTACCGGTATAGGAAACGTGTATGAAATGCAGCTGTATACAGTATTAGAGACCTTTCAGACACAAGGCCTAATTAGAAGTGATATATGGATTATTAGTATAGCTACCGGTAGGCCTAAGTTGGTGTGAGGTGAATGATGTGACGTGGAGCATGCTCCCCCTGGATGGTGCGAGATGAACACTGGACTATATTATCAGGAAATACGGTATAGGCCTAAAGCTTAGTACACAGATATAAGGTAGCCTGGGTTGTAAACAGGTATGGAAAAACACGTGCCCAGGCTGTCCCTCTTCCCATTACTTGCAGATACCGGTACGGTAGGCTTACTCTTCACTCCTGTGCCGAATTAAGTCATAGACGTACATGCATAAAGAAAAAGGCTGCTTGTCTAAGTTACTCATGATACTACTGCAATACTAAAATAGTTTAGGATAGCTTACGATGCATGTATTAAAGACGATATAGCATACGGAACATGCATCCGAAACTGGCAGAAATAAATTTTGACCAGGCAATACATGTAGCCTTGTAGTACGCTTATATTGCAAAATGTTGATCACTAATTCTATAGCCAGTTTCCAAGGTTCAGCAGTCTTCTCACTTGTAGGTAGATGGCGCCACTTCCAAACTACCACGTAGGCCGTAATTCATAATGTATTTCAAAATAGTCCTGCTACGTCTAGTGTTTTCCTGAAGATCGGTATATCTACTGATTAATTGTAGTGGATTTTTGTTGACATGTCGGTGAGTCATATGTCTAGTACTGTGAAGCACGGTAGTCTGTCACCGTCAAGCACGGTAGCCTGTCCAGTACCATAACGATTTTGTCACGAAACTTGATTGCCAGGTAAGTACAATAGGCCTACCGGAAGTTTTTTTTTCGTGAAATGGTTAGCGGTAAGAATCTGATTGTTGGCAACGATCATAGCCAAATCACAGCGGCTGAGTAATTGGCTGAGATTGTACAGCGCAGTTTGTGACACGGTGGCCTACTTCCCATAGGCCTGTGGTAGTTTGGTTTTGTTGAATTACTGATAAGCCCTTGAGTCCGATGACGCATTTCATGTTTTAATCTCGCTGTTTTCCGACGGCTTTGTTAAGCGTAAGACAGGCTTCTCAAACTTGAGTTAAATATGAGCCTAATTAGTCTTTCATCATTTCAGTTGGCTAAAATTATTCGACGGTAACATTAGTCACGTGAAAATACGTCACTGGATGAAGGGGTTAGGGAGCGATGGCTACGCATAACGATCACGTTAAATAGCAACCTGTGTCGTTTTTAAATGTATGCTGCAACGTACCGCTATTTTTTTGGACTGGTAAATAGCTGTGGAGTGTATTATTGTACTGTAGGGAAGAACTGGACTTTGTAGCGATGAATTAGACTTTGTAGGGAAGAATTAGACTTTGTAGGGAAGAATTGGACTTGTAGGGAAGAACAGGCCTTTATAGGGAAGAACAGGCCTTTGTAGGGAAGAACAGGCCTCTGTAGGGAAGAACAGGCCTTTGTAGGGAAGAATAGGACTTTGTAGGGAAGACTAGACTTTGTAGGGAAGAGTAGGACATTGTAGGGAAGAGTAGGACTATGTAGGGAAGAAATGCACTATGTAGGGAAAAACTGGACTTTGTGGAGAAGAACTAGACTTTGTAGGGAAGAACTGGATTAGTCCTATGTAGAGATGAATTAAACTTTGTACGGAAGAATGGGTCGTTGTAGGAAGGAATTAGAGTTTTTAGGGCAGAATTTTTATTATTACCCTGCCAGACAGTAAAATAACTAAATTCTCAAGGATTGTGTTTTTTTATAATTAGTTTTTTTTTCGGGTATCTACGGTAATTTAGCAAACTGTATGAGATTGGGTGACTAATGCATAGCTGCCTTTCCGCCTCGTCCATCATATTCATCATCATGTCACGAATTAGAGCACGCTTATAATCTGCATGCCTATAATCCATACGCTGACGTGACTTTCCCGTTGCAGAGTGAAATACTGATCGTGAATTGTATCGTATAGGCGAAGGTTAATGTTGCACGGGGGGTGTGGGCTAGGGGGGCAGAACTACAGATACAAAGAGATGGGGAAATGAGAACGAGTGAGGAAGATTGGAGATAAAGTAGAGGGAGAAAATAATGGTGCATGAAATCTTTACTCCCCCTTTCGACGTCATCCGGCTGTTGAAAAGTAAATTCCCAAAGACGTCAAGATTACTCACTGAAGGAATACAAATGAACGGCATGGAGAAACTGAGATGGGGTAGCTTTATTGTGTTTACTCTGACGTGGCCTAAAATTAAAATCTTTTGGTCATGAATTCTGAGTTTTTACCGTAGATTAGTATTAGACCATGATGCGAGCCTGAAGAGATGTTATGGCAAGGATGCAGAGCCGCACTAGGTCTGTTGTGTTTTTCAGTTACTGCTCTGCGTTAAATAAGCTACAAAAGGGCAAAACCATGGGCTGAGTTAAAGTAAAAACTATAATAAGCGAGAATAATAGGCTACTGGGAAGGGGGAATGCGTACAGTTGGGGTCATCTGTGTCTACCCGTTCATGATTTCGAGCTTATGAACAGATGCTCCAACCCGCTTGAATATGACTGATTATTTTAGTCAAGTTCTCCTTATGTTTGGAGGTTGTATTCTAAGAGACATAGGGGGCTTCGTAACACCTTTTTCTTAGCTATTTATTAAGTATAATTGGCCTGAACACTTGCTCGCACGACGTTGTAGTTTTAATATCGACAGTTTATGTAAAAAACAGAGTATGCTGAGGCTTTTTGTGGAGAATAAATCGGTTAGAGAGAGGCATTACGAAGCCTTTGCCAGCTAGAATACAAACCGTGCAGTGTAATGGAACTATTGAGCGAAACTATGTACAAGGCCAGATTGGAAACTGAACATATAGAAGATGAAGCAGTGGAGATGAGAGGAAATGGGAGGAAGGTGGTGTTTGGAATGAGAGGGGAAGGAAGAATTTGGAACTGGAATAGTGGAAAGGTGAGTGAGAGAAGACAGCGGAGGGAAATGAGGTGAGATGTGGCGTAGCTTAGCCCTTTCTTGCAGAGAGAGAGAAAGAGAGGGGGGTGTGTGATGAGTTTCAGATTGTGTGTGTGTGTGTGATGAGTTTCAGATTGTGTGTGTGTGTGTGATGAGTTTCAGATTGTGTGTGT
>JAGKTI010006760.1:7458-18671 GCA_018397915.1 Birgus latro | reverse complement strand
ATATCTGTTGATCGTACCGTGTGCATATTTCACTTGATGTATGTGCTCAGGTAAGTTGGTGCCTGTGTGTGTCGCTTATATGCAGTTATAAAATATGTAAAAATATAGGGTAGCTATATGTGTATAGTTATCGCAGAAACTTTCGATCCTAGCATGAAAGCTGATGAGGTAAGTTCTTGCTAGTATGTACAGCCTTTGGAAGTGTGGTGTATTAAAATTTTTCATTATTTTTAGCTACATATGTAAAACTTAGGGAGATGTCCAGTAATAATGACATACCAGTATACCTTATGTTCCCGGTACAACAATATACACTTTAGCTACGGGTTATCTGTTAACCCGTTGCAAGTGTGTGTATATCTGTGTAACTTCTAGTATATCGGTATATTAATGTCACGAGGATGGTGGGTGTGTGGCATGAGAGTGGTGTTGAGTGTGTGGATCAATTTAATATGACTGGGACGTGATGGCCGATGGCTGCTGCGTCCATTATCTCTGATCCCCACACCCACTCCATCCCCGCCTCAACACACTAGTTTTCACGTATCTGTACCCCCCCCCCCTCGTCCTGGACTCATGGTAAGGACATTACTTGTACTGCTGCCATTAGTCCCTTCACAACGAGGCCTCCCCCATCATCTCCTCTGGTGATGGAAGAACCAAATAAAAATGCGTCATGTGTGTTTTAGGTGTTAATGGAATTCGTTTATAATCGTTCCATTACTAGAATATTTCCCATGGTAAATAAAATCGAGCAGGGATATGCTAGCAAATAAAAAAAAAACGTACTGAAGGGGAGAACACGGTATAATGCTATCCCGAACATACAATAAATAAATGGGGCTGATATGACTTTGTATGACCAATCTATTATTTTTCCACACGATCCTCACCCGTTTTGATGCTGGTTCCCTCCGCATTAATTAAATAAAGTGAGTTGGCATTTGTACAGTCTTTGTCAATACTGTAATTCCTATTTATTCATGTACCGGTAGTTCGGAATATAAAGAAGCGAGATTCCAGCACAGTTACTTTTGATTATTGCTGATTAGTTTGCTGAGATCTCATTAGGTGTGGCTCTTGCAAGATGGTGTGATGATTACTGTTGATATTACATAGTATATACATTATCGTGGTTTACGGTTATATACTTGTTATACTGTACGTTGGGTTCAGACTAATATTAAACATTTATTTACTCTGTTTAGTGTAGGCTACCGTCCTTAGATAGACAGTACAGCCTTTTGACATTACTTTTACATTGGGTTTGATCAGAAGGGCTTCAGCAATTTATTGTATATACCTAATTGTAAGTTGTTCAGCAGCTGTATATTTGGATCATATGTAGTTTAGCTGGGTGTTACTGGACTGTATGTGGTTCTTCTATTATGACTGGATTATGTGCCTACAGGCTACGGCTGTATTAAAATTCCGGTTTATTGTCATCCATATTGGTTTGCATCGTAGGTAATTTTGCCGTTGGTACCACACTGGCCCTATATTGGGTTGACTAGTACCGTTTGTGTGTGTGTGTGTGTGTGTGTGTGTGTGTGTGTGTGTGTGTGTGTTCGAGTTACAGCATATAACACCGAATTATTTGTAGGCTGCCGAGTGGTTAAGCTCAGCAGATTTGAATTACGGTATATGTGATGTAACTGTATAGGATTAAAGCTACATGTGATTCAGGCCTTGTATCCCTGGCCGTAATCCTGGTTCAAACTGTTTACTTAGTTAGTGTGGTGTGTGGCGGGTCGACTGTGAGCGCGTATGTTACGAACTCGTGGATCTCAGGGCTTAAATGGATCGCACTAATTCACTATTGATCCCCGTGGCCGCGGATTTTTGTCGCCGGCTTTCAGTATTTACCGATGATGCTGTTGGTGTTTATTAGGGAGAGAGGGGAGGGGATCGAGGGAGAGGCACGGTTTGGTGGGATGTGAAAATATTGAAACACTTTTGAGGTGGTTTGGCCATATGGAACGAATGGAGAGAGAGAGAGAGACTTTGAGGTGGTGCGGCCAAATGGAGAGTGAGAGACAGAAAGTGCTTGAGAGTAGGGTGGTTGGCAAGGCCAAAAACAGGATGGAAAGATTAGCCTTGGTGGTAATAGTAGCTTTCGGTCGTAGGAATCGGGATCGTTACTGAGTAGAGAGAGCAGAAATGACTGAAAATTGTGTTGATTCCACCCAGCGGAAAATGCGAGATCACTCATGTAATCGACACCGTTTGGTTCATAATATTTTTCCGCTGCAGATGTGATGAATACTGAAAATGCTGAAGCGTTTTGTAGAGAGAGAGGTCTTTACTGAGTTGGGACAGAAAAGCAATTTAGTCTCGTAATGACGAACACGGAAATTATTAAAGTGGTACCGGTGAGTTGTGGAATGAAGGGGTGTTAAAAATTGTTGACGTTGTGTCGTGAGAAGTGGGAATGTAACTGAGTGGTAGAGAAGGACAAAAATACACTTAATTCCTCTCCTAATGTGACGAACACGGAAATAATTAAAGTGACCAGGAGGAATAGAAATATACTTTTACTTCTCTTTTCTGAGGTGGCACATATGGAAATACTTCAAATGGCGAGCTGAGACAGAAGTGCTCCTTTATTTCTGTCTAATATGACGAACATGAAAATACTGAAGTAGCGAGTATGAACAGAAAGCACTTTTATTTCTCTTCTAATGTGACGAACTCTAATATATCTGAGAGTTATAATTCGTGGCTCGGGTAACACAGCGGCTCATCCCCTCCATTATCTCATTCTTGGAGAGGGAATTACTGAGTGTTCATCCCCCGACCGAACACACTGCCTAGGGGCCGCCGAGGTCTTGAATAGCAGCTGATCAGTCCAAGAAGCAATAGCCTACCTACCACCTGACGGACTTACCGCACCCTCCCTCGCACTCCCTTCCCCTTCCACTTGCGCTCCCTTCCCCCCTCCCCCTGCACCCCCTTCCCTCTCCACCCCCTTCCCCTTTTCACCCCCTTCCGTTTCTACAACCCATCTTGTTTCTCTCCGCGTTCTTCACCTTACATCTCATCTCATTCTGTCCCTGTCCATCTTTCGTCAGTTTGTCACCATTCTTTCGGTCACCTTCGTCTTTCATCCCCATCCTCTCATTCCACTTTCGTCCTTTATTGTGTGTGTGTGTGTGTGTGTGTGTGTGTGTATGTGTGTGTGTGTGTGTGTGTGTGTGTGTGTATGTGTGTGTGTGTGTGTGTGTGTGTGTGTTTCCCTCTCCTTCCTTCATGTCCCTTCTAGCCTAATCCCATCTCATCTCACACCGGTCTTCCTCTGTCTCTTCATATCACAGTCCTCTTCTGCCGTACCCCATCCCTCTCCAGTGTACTCTCTGCCTCCCCATTCGATCTCCCATCTTCCTCTGTTCCTTCTCCGTTCACCCCTCTCCTGCTTCCTCAGTCTGCCTTCCTTATTTCTGTCCTTCTCTGTTCCACCTATCTCGACTCTCATTCGTTTCATTTCCTTCTATTCTTCCTGCCTCTCCGCATCCCATCCCACTCCTCTCCGTCCTACTTTGCGTCTCAGGATCCCATTTCTCCTCGTCCTTCCTATCCCATCGCCTCCCTTTCCACCGATCCTCCTCTTCCTCTGCTCCAGTCCTCCCCCAAAATTATAATTTGGTTGCGTGTGTAGACAACTGCCAGGACGTTACTTCGGCGTAAGAGCCATGATTAGGGGTAATAAGTCGTCCTGACCACAACCACGAATCGCCCCTGCTTTGTTCCTCAGCCTATTTTGTTGATATCCTCAGCTTAACCAGAATAAGTTGTTAATGTTCCTCACCTTAACCAGACTATTGTTAATGTTCCTCAGCTTAACCTGACTTGTTTACGTTCTTCAGCTTAACCTGACTTGTTTAGGTTCCTCAGCTTAACCAGACCGTTGTTTAGGCTAGCTATATTCCCCAACTCAGCCAGAATCTATTTACCGGTATGTTCCTCAGCTTAACCAGACTTAATTGTTTATGTTCCTCAACTTAACCAAGCTGTTGTTCCTGTTCCCTTAGCTTAACCAGGCCCTGGTGTTTATGTTGCTGCCAGACTATTGTTTATTAGCACGTTGTTGGAGAGAGGAAGGTGGAGGTGATATTGCGACAGAATGGTGAGAGCAAGTGTTGTGGGTCTGGCAGATGATCCACTTTAGTTCGGTAAGTGTTCTAGCGTGTGGCACCACAGTTTGTTTTATGCTTGTGTTAATTTTGCGTTCGCGCGGGGGGGGGCGTGGATTGCATCCGCGGGCTTGCCTTTCGGGATGCTAACTGCTGAATGTGCTTACTGTGGAGGGTGTGGGTTTTGCGGGAGATGAAGTGGTGTGTGTGTGTGTGTGTGTAATGGAGTGTAGTGAGTGTAATTTCGCGTGCTGTGGAGGTGGATGGGCGCTAAGGTAATGACAGGAAGGGCTAGATGGACAGATGGATTGGCAGGTAAGGACAGGAAGGCTTTAGCTGGAGATGTAGATGGACAGAGATAGAAGGTGGGTGGGCTTGTTGGCAGCCACTTGGACAAATTGACACACATACAGGAGTTCATAAATGGCTTGATACGACAGTGAATTGGCCTTGATAAGCGAATAGACAGATAGACAGGCAGCTGTTTTATGTAAGAGGTTGGACTCTCAAATTGACAGTAACAGGATAGTACTGGTATACGGTAGGGAGATTGGCTATTTAGATAAATGGGTGAGCATTGTTGACGATAGACAAATTTGATTATCTGTGCTGTATCTTGGTGTTTAATTGGGCCAAAAGGCCAGTCTATGTAAGGGATGTAAAAACGGTTTAAAACCATGACCATAAGATTGTTAAATTTTGGCGAAAGAAATTTGACGGAGCATTGGAGGAGATAGATCAAGGAGCCTAAATATTTAAAGTTAGAATTAAATGGGAGAAACGGACAGGGCATTGGAGGAAGCTGACAGATCACCCCACATAAGCCAACCAGTACGGTAATACCTTAGAATGACTGACGGGATGGATGGAGGAACTATACAGTACATTGACAGGAGGAGAGACAGGCCTCCGCGGTGGCACTAAAAGGGACAGCTACTGTACTTGGTTTCCTTTTTTTCCCCTTTTTTCTTCCGTATTGAACTTTGTCTCTCGTGAAACTTGAATACTAAATCTTGGCTGCAGGAAATTCAACGAGCCTTAGTTATGAGATAGGAATTAATCTCGTTGGTTGGTAGTTAAATCGACCCTCCAGTTTCACTACACTTGACCATCCGCCGAGTTTTCTGAAAGGGACGGATTTTCGTCCAGCTAAACAAAAGTGCTGTAGCCACTTAATGCCATGGTTTTTATTTCTCCTTCAGACGATATTATTTATTATCACAGAGTCATTTTGAACTTAGGAGCTAGATAAAGCCCTTATTAGTCCCTTTACTAGAAGGGGGCTGTACTAACGAAGTCACGTAATAAAATCACCAGGTATCAGCAAGAATGCGCCACAAAAATGCTTCATCGGGGAGCTAAGAGTCGGTGGAATGGGTTGGCTGTGAGAACTTAGGAGGCAGCGTCTAGTGTTCGGGTCATGGCCAAACTTTACACATTCGGGGAGTGTGTGATCTGAGTGCAGTAGAGCAGGCAGAGTGGCTGGAGAGAGTGATGAAGAGGTGGAGGGCAGTGGAGAGAGACTGGAGAGGTGAAGGTGATGGAGAGAGTGGCAGGAGAGAGTGTTGGAGAGTGGGTGGGCGATGGAGTGGTGGAGAGGGGGAAAGGACAAACAGTGTGGAGATGAGGGTGGGTGGGTAAAGGAGAGAAGGTCTGTAGGGTGATGGTGGAAGGATAAGGAGAGGGTGAGGATGAGAGAGTGATGGATGGGGAGTGGATGTGGGTACATGGGTTGTGTTGGAGAGTAGGCGGTTAAAAAAAAAAAAAAATAGTGGAGGGGAGTGGACAAGAGTGGATGGACGAGTGATGGGGAAAATAGGGTGAACGAGTAATGGACAGCAGAAACAAGTAAATGTACGATGGAGAAGGAAACGAAGGACAGATGGAAGAGTGAACGAGTCGCAAAGAGAGAGCGAAAAGAACATCGAAATTGGCAGGAGAGTGGAGAGAATATCAAAGATGGTGTGAAGTGCATGAAAGATAGACGGGTGTGGCTGGTAGACGGGTGGGGTGTGACTTGAAGGATAGAGCAAGCTTGGGAGGGGCAGGTGCACGACGGAATGAAGCTGGCGGTGTGGGTGGGTAGTGATGGGCAAGTTTTTTTTTTCTTTTTTATACCATTGCTAGACGCTTAATCCCTGAGTTGATTTTAAGTGACCGCCAAAGACTGAATTAAAGGTGAACTGTCGTATTTAGGTTTGGCTTGAATTTCAGGAAGTTGTAATTAATATTCTGGCTTGATAGCTTTGACATGCAAGCTTTCATCTTACGAATAGGCCTAGGCCTACCGGACTGCAGATGGTGGCACTTAAATGTTCATTGGGAGGAAGCACCGGTTTTAAACAGTTTCTCAATCGGTGCGGTATCTAGTATTCTGTATATTTTCCATGTGATGGCTCTAGTTTGTGTTTTTCTGTTCTCTTTTCTACATCGTTCCCATCCCACTGAATTAGCGAGAAATTGATTTACAATGAGGATGTCTTGCAGAAATTACCTATATGCGGTACCTTGTGTGAAGTTTCCGACTCTCACCGGCCTACACGGAGAGTAAACCAGTGGACCCGTGAGGGTTTTTAAGGTAGAATCGTTATCACCCGACACTAGTGGCCAGTTGTTGCCTCACTAAGGACCGTATTCTCGTGGGCTGAGGAGGCTCCCTAGCATCTTCCTTACCTATGTATGTTTTGCTTATTACGCCTTAATACAGTAGCAGCTTTTTTCTGCAGCATTAACTTTTGTTTTCATCAGCGTAATCCTATAAACTTTCATGACATGCCAGATGCAGAAGTAAACTTAAGACATGCTGTGGGGTCTCAGGTGAATACTGTCCTCCTGGGCCACCGGGTCTGGTTGAGGGGATTGAGACGCGACAAGTCCACACAGCCGGAAAGTCCAGATCTCGACAGCGGACTCACAGCAACACACCTCAAACCCCCGCACCTCCGCCTCGACCTTGATGGCGTCTCAGCGCACCTATCGCCACCCTGCTAATTAGCTTGTTTTACCTTTGGTCTAGATTCATGCCTCGCGCTTGCCGGTAATTATGTAGATGAGGAAGAGGATCCAGATCTGCCTCCTCCCTTTCTGCCCACATTCTTGAAAAAAAAAAAAAAAAAGAGAGAGAGAGAGAGAGAGGGAGAGAGAGAGAGAAAAAAAATAAAAAGTCAAGTCGCTCCCCGGCAACTCCCCCTCCCCCTACTCCCAAACCCCTGAAAAACGCAGTGGGCTCTGATGGACGCCCATGGAAAGTATTCATAAAGGATCTTAACCTATTGACTGCGGTGACTATCTTTGAGTTGATATAATCGCCCATCGTAAGTTGGAATAAAATACAAAGGTAGTTGATTTCCTCCCAAACGTTAATCATGATAGCTTTGAACATTTTGGTGCCATAGGTTTCTGATGAGGATACTAAAATTCTCTGCAGTTAACCGGGACAGAATACGAAATAGCCTATATAATTCTTTGCCAGTTGGTTACCCTCTTTAGCAGGATACGTAGCATCTTTGAGCTTATTCCAGGTGTGACATTGAGGCTATATCGAATGCCTCTAGTGTAAAGAGTTTGCCCTGACTTAAATGAAATGGCCTAATTGTTATTATTATTATTATTGCTACAACAACAACAACAACAACAACAACAACAACAACAACAACAACAACAACAACAACAACAACAACAACAACAACTACTACTACTACTACTACTACTACTACCCCTCCCCCCCCCCCCCTCCCCCATCATTTAATCCAGTGTTGCCCCATGAGGAGCGTAGGAGCCCGGGGCTAGGCAAGTTGGTCCTGACATTTACTACTATTCATTCATCATTCAATCATCATTTNCTACTACTACTACTACTACTACTACTACTACTACTACTACTACTACTACTACTACTTTTACTACTACAACTATTCATTCATCATTCAATCATCATTTAATCCAGTGTTGCCCCATGAGGAGCGTAGGAGCCCGGGGCTAGGCAAGTTGGTCCTGACATTTAAGATGAGAGTGACAGGCCTCACTCATCCCTGAGTAGCATTACGTGATCAGTAAACCCCAACCACCCCCTGGATATAAACTTGCACCGGCTTAATCCGATTGGAGCGCCTCAATTGCCCACTAAACCACCAGGCGCCATAATTTGGTTATAAGGTTACCACCCAGCGTAGTAAATGATTTCATGGTGTACAAAAAACCATTTGGTTTGTGACTGTGTAAAGTCACATTATTATTATTATTAAACATTAACTCTGTCACACTTTTTCACTCTGATATTCGGCATAGCTTGGTTGTGTGGTTGGTGAATGAATGAAAATTGAAGTCTGGTTGTGGTACTCGACTTCAAGCTCAAAAAAAGTTTATGAATGTGGAATGAGAGCCGAAGAAACCGGTGTGATGTGCGCCGAAGCCTGTGCAGCGTCCGACAATCACCACTGCCATCCTTCACAGTCATGCAAGGACGGGGGGCGGGATGGAAGGCACTTAAACGCACGGCACGCTGGCGCATTTCAATATCAACCCCTTCAATCCGATGACGTGTGTGTGTGTGTGTGTAATTCACCGGGTCGATCAGGATCACTTGATGGTCGTGATCGTCAACCTTTACCCTCCCAGAAGGGAGCTGAGAGTTGTTATAGTCCGATCCAAGGGTAAGACTGTGACCTTCACACACGCAGACACCCATCCCCTTGCTCAAGGGGGACAGTAACCACCCCCTTTGTCAGTGAAATTTTTCGCAACCTGAGCGAGGCGCGAACTCCCGTCTACCAGATGGCAAGCGAGAACGTTACCACTGAGCCAGCGAGCTGTGTGCTGTGTGCGCGCGCGCGCTTTACTTAATGGTACTAACACGCCCATCTTCACCGTGGGAGAGTCTTGTAGCAGTGAAGGAATTTGTGAAGGTTGTCAAACGCCTTCAGTTGGAGACGTCCGTCCTTAGGTGAATAAAATTGTTTGCAGATTGCAAGAATGAATGAGAAATATGTCATCAATTGAAGGGGTTAACCACTTCACTACGACTTGAGATTTTGTTTCCATTACTACCTCCAGACGTGTTTAACTTTGGAATGATGATTAGCAGTGAGGTGTCAAGTGAACGCTATATCTAACAGCATCATTGATATAAATAATAATAATAAGGACGTGTTGCGAGTGAAAGGGTTCATAGGCAACTTGTGTGTGGACTTCCCCGGACGATTGGCTGCCCGGACTGGCATCTTCACAGGCCGGGTAAGGTGGGGGAGGGGCGTCATCAGGAGGAACAGGTGGACTAATGGCGCCTCATACGCCCACTCGCGCCTCGCACAAGGTCCCCGCGCCCCTCCCCCTCAGTCACTCTTGTTCTCACCTGCCTCTAGCCCCCTCGCGGAATCTTCCCAAAGTCCACCTTTTTTCTCTGATGCTGCTTCATCTTCTTTATACTTCACCCCATTGTCTGTCTGTCTTTACTCACCGTCTGTGTGTGTGTGTGTGTGTGTGTGTGTGTGTGTGTGTGTGTATTTATGATCTGTAGGCTATATTGTATGTTATGTACGTCTTCATAATACCGACATAACTGGCATCAGTATCATACCAGAGAAGATAAACATATTGTTCCTGGACCATAAGCGGAAAAAAAAAGTCAGGGAAGGGGTTCTAGCGAAACTCTCTAGACAACAAAATTACTATCGCATCAGGACTTCAGTAACTGATAGTTGCACGTACCCCGTAGCTCCATTCGTTTCCCTTCCACTGCCACACATTCTGCCTAAACCAGCACCAGCCTGTCATCGCAGACACACATATCCGTATTTCAGTGCCACCCACGTTCATCTCCCGTATACAAATTTTTCGCACCGATGTTTTAGCTCATACTATTTTTCATTCCTCTTCTTCCCACCTTTCATCTCCAGCGTCTCTATCTCATCTGTTATTTCCATCTTCTGTCCTTAATTTTCATCCCTCCCTTCTATCCTCCCTAGGTCCTGCCTCTCCCCATTCATCATGCCTCATTCACATTCATATCGTCTCATTCACACCCGTCATTCATCACTTCTACTCCCACCCTTTTCCATGTTTTGTTCCCCTAGACTCGCCTTTCATCTCGCCTACACCCACTTTCCACCTTGCGTATTCCCACCCTTTCCTCTCACAGGCGCCCATCCTCTCTCATATTGAATTATTGTCTACATAGGGCCTACTCCAGTCCCCCCTCACACACACACACACACACACACACACACACACACACACACACACACACACACACACACACACACACACACACACACACACACGAGTTCTGACCTTTCATCTCGCACACCTCTACGTCTCCCCATCACCCACCTTTCTTCCCACTCCTTCCCCATCGTCTTATCCCACCCACTCATTCCTTCAAGCACCACTGTCCCCCTACCTGTCAACGCACCGCTATTCATTGCTTTTATCAGTCCCAATATCACGTTTCATGTTCCTTAATCTTCCAGCCACGTATCGTAGCCACCTGTTTTTCCCCTTTTCTTGTATTACTCACTCATTGGCATATTGTGTTGTCAGTCTCCACGCTCTCAACTCAACCTTTCCCCTTCCAGCTCCACCTTTCATCTTACTAACTCCACCTATCGCCTCTTATCATTTTCCTCCTACCTTGCTGTGAACCACCACACCTTCGATCCACCTTTTGCCTTCCAGCCCAGTTTCATCTCACTCACACTACCTGTAATTCCTGTCCTACCTGTCATATATTCTTGTTACCATCAAATAATGGTATTCATCAAAAAAATTACATGTTTCCATCTTAGGTAATCTGTTTTTTATTTCTAGCTTATCGTGCTTGGTAAATATCCCCCCTTCCTCATTTATTATTATTTTTAGCCTCTCTTTCGAGTGAGTTGTGTTTGTATTTCTATTACTCATTTTTTTCCCCGTCAGCTTTTTCAGATTTTCTCTTCATTTAATGTGTTTTCCGTCTTGTTTAATTTCGCCATTTCCGTTCTTGATCTCTGCTTCTCTTTCGTGGCATTGAATTTGTCTTCATTTACTCTAGTCTTCCATTCTTTTTTCTGTTATCTATACGGTCTCCCCCTCCCCCCCCCTCCCTTT
>JAGKTI010006759.1:25283-39539 GCA_018397915.1 Birgus latro | reverse complement strand
CACACACACACACACACACACACACACACACACACACACACACACACACACACACACACACACACACACACATACACAAATGTAAGGAAGAACCCAAATTGTTTTATAGATTTCTTAATGGCAAATTGAAACAAGGAGGGAATCACCAAACTGAAAGTAGAAGGAAAGGTTTATAAAGATGTGGCAATGCAAGCTGAAAAAATGAGCAAATGTTTCCAATCAGTTATCACTAAAGAAAGAGATTTTGTGGAGGGGGAGGGAGTGACCAGAAATGTAGTGATAAAAGATATGAAAGTGGAAGTGTATAAATTACTGGAAACTCAAGATGTAAGGAAAGCCCTAGGATCGGACGGAATCTCTGATTGGGTACTGTAGGAATGCAGAGAACAACTGGCAGATAAGATTCACCGATTAATTGTGTGTTTTCTGGAAGAAAGGAAAGTGCCTCGGGAATGGAAGAGGGGCATTGTGGTACCAATTTATAAGGGGGGAAACAAGGAAGAACCCCAGAATTATAGACCAGTGTCCCTGAGTAGCATAGTCACAAAATTGTGTGAGGGAATCCTGAAAGACAGATGGATAAAATATCTGGAGGAGATGAACATTTTGGCTGAAAGTCATTTTGGATTCAGAAGTGGAAGGTCTTGTGTTTCTAACTTGCTGAGCTTTTACTCAAGAGTGATTAATGTGCTACAGGAGAGAGACAGTTAGGTGGATTGTGTGTATTTGGATTTGGAGAAAGCCTTTGACAAGGTATCCCACAAGTGACTGCTGAACCTCTTTCCCCTCTGATCACCTCACTTCCCAATCAATTTCCATCTGCTGTCCTGTTCATCCCCTGTATCTGATAGCTCATACCTGGAGTTAAATTTATGTACCAGTCAGTTAAAGGTTAACACTGAGTGCTACCAGCTTGTGTCTTCATTTGAGGTCTAAGATGTGCTAACCTAGTATGGAGATGGCGGATACGATACCACCCAAGTGTGAGAGTCCCAATGGGAAGGGTGATGTGGCGCCACTGCCCAACGGGTAGTCCTGGGTTGACTCCTTGCCACGGCTTCTGTAGGCACTGCACACCCCGATGTCCACTTACACCCCCAGCATGAGGCTGAAAAGAGCGTAGTCCACCACGTTGAACTGCGCCCCAGCCAGTCTCTCATCCCCACCTTCCGTCATGACTGCACCCAACCACCAGTGATGATGTTACCTACAGGAATTTATTAAATTATCATGGAACTACTAACTACTGGTGAAAATATTATAAGTAAGCCCATCACTGAGCTAATTAATAAATCTAATAATTAATGGCGAAATTGACCCAAGTAGACCGATTCTCGAGCCAATTAGTAAATCTGATAATTTCTTACTGTCTTACTCTATTGTTGCCCTGTCATTTTCTCAGTTTTCAGGTATCTCATATTTTCATTACATTCACATTCGAGTTGGTGCAGTATTGCATTATTTTGGTGAAAAGTAATCATGCATTTCTATTCCAGTGACTCACTCTCACCTGAATAAAATTATCTGTTTGTATGTGTGTATCTCTCTACTTACAAGAAGTTGTGTACTGTGGAGAGTCCAGATCAACAGTCTGCATCCTTTCCCCCCTCCACTATTGGATTTGTGTCAGTAGGTCAAGTAGAGAGGGAACTAGAGAGGAAGGGGGAATATGAGACAGTTTGCTGTGGGAGAGGGAGAAACAGAGATTAAATTGTTATGAAGAAAAGTGTAGATTCATTATGAGTGAGAGTAGAATACCAAACCACACCTTTCCTCCTGCACATGGGGAATAGGTGGTTCTTGAGGCAGTGTGTTTCATTAGTGCGGTTGTGTGTCATACTTTGATGTTTATGAGGGAGTGATATATTCCAAATGTTATGAAACACTTTTGAACTGTGGCTGGGCGTCACGTACAGACCATGATACGAATAACTTACATTAAGCTCGCACATAGCATACTCACCCATAATGCTGATGGTATATTGTAGTAGGCTGTTGGTCAGTTTCTAAACATTATCATAATGTAGATAGATCCACCGCAGTGCAGGATGCAGGCCTAAACATGCCCAAATACGGCGTGTTCAGCCACTACTTACGCATATATCCCACAGCACAGGGCATGTGACTGCTCAAATCCTCACTGGTGTGGGGTGATGGTGTGTGGGGCAATGGTGTGGTTTGGGTGATGGTGATGGTGTGGGTGATGTGGTGGTGATTTTTTTTTTTTTTTCAATGATGGTGTGGTCTGGGTAATGGTGTGTTATGATGGTCTAGGTGATGGTATGGTGGTGTTAGTGATGGTGTGGTCTGAACGATAGTGTGGGATGATGATGTGGATGATGATGTTGGTTTCTATTCGGTGCAGGCTTTGAGGGCAATAGGGGTGACTGGAGAATTGGAGAGGGTATCACCATGTCATTTTTCACATAGGCTGTAATTCTTGTCTTCTATCACATGGTTTCCCATAGTCCTGTTGTCGATCAGTTAGTCGTGTTGTAGCTGAGCTGGCTGTTCTTCACCTGATGTAGATAATAAATTCTTAATTCATTGTCCACATATTCTTTTCATTAATGAAACCCTGTGCCAGTTATTGAGCTGGCTGTTCTTCATCAGATGTAGATAATAAATTGTTAATTCATTGTCCACATATTCTTTTCACTAATGAAACCCTACGCCAGTTATTGATAATAAACCTTAAATTAATTTTTTCTGTTTCTTTGTTGGGTATAGATTTTTAAAAAAATCTTGATTCAGTTGCTGAGCTTGTCACAAATACAGTTCATTACTGTTTTAGAAATGAGAACATTCCTCTCCACTTCAGTCATTAATGTTTAAATCCTTGTGTTGATCTCTCATGGGTTCCTCTCCTGAGTAAGAGAGTTAATAATATTATGCAGTGCTTGGCATTAAAGGTTTAAGTGTGGCCAGCTATACGTTTGTAACATTTTCTGTTAACACACTGTTAGTTAGGATGACTTCATTATTTTAATTTTTTCCGTATAATATTAGGGAACTTGTTTTATTGAGAACTGGTAACGAAGCCTGAGGTGTTTAATACTGATCGGGATGACACTGATATACATTTCTGCTGTTGTTAGATACCTTTATTCCCCTGAGAGTGACTGTATGTGGGCACCATGTGTGTCTTTTTTAACACAGAAATATACAGTAGTATGGGCTTCGACTGACTAACATCACCGTATTTTATCGAGAAGTTTGTTTTAAAAAGCAGGAGACACATCCAGTGATAATAATAAGTTAAACTTAGTAACTATGGAGAAAAAATATATGTACATCCAGTATACTTTATATGAAGCAGGTGGCAGTCCCCATTCCACCCACACCCTCTGTCCTTGACCAGTTTCTTTCCTCTTACCTTCCTTCACTCTGTCATCTTTTCTTCCTCCTCCTTTTCCCTCCTTTATCTCCCTGTCTTTGGTGATGTTGCTCGACTGTTACGTGCTTGGATAAGTGGTGTGGAAACATGGGAGGGTTGGTGGGAGTTGTAAGCAAGGGGAAGTGAGGGGTACAAGGTGGCAAAGTAGGGTGGTGATGTGTTCCTTGGCATTCTTTGAGCAGAGAGAGAATGCAGCATTGTCGAATGGATAACTGTCACTGTGCACGAACCGTAGGGCTTGGTGTATTTGAGGTTGGTTGGTGAATTAAGTGGTCAGCAACAGTAGACACTTACATCATGTGTTAAGGATAATTTAGGCTTAGTAAAAAAAAAATGAAAATTGGCGGTCCCCATCCCCATCAACGCCCACCATCCTTTATCCACTTTTCCCTTCCTATTCCTTTCCTTCATTCTTGCCCATTCTCCTTACCCCCCCCCCACACTTATTTTGTTATTTGTCTTTTTAAAAATCGGGTTATATTTTTTCTGTATTTTTATTTTTTCCCCTTGGTGGTGAGTGTTGATGAGGAGTGAGGGATAGAGGAAACAGTGAAGTGAGAAAAGAGAGTGCCGGTTGGTGGGAGGTGTGTGCGAAGTGTAGGTTATGGGCGCGAGGTGGCAGGTGCAGGTTAATGGTGATGAGACAAGAGGTGCGAGATAGAGGGTCAAGAGAGGGTATGGTATAGTAGAGTTGTCATGTGAAGAATTATATCACTGTGCACGAACCTTAGAGCTTGTTCTGTACTCATTGTATGGCGAGTTTGTGGTCCCTTTACCCAGTGCTTCCCCTTTTCACGGCTAGTAGTACTTTGATCTCAGTTGCTTGGTAAATAATATACTCCCCCAAACATAGGGTGTTTAACTACATTAAAAAAAAAAAAAAAATCTCGAGGCCCAGACCACTTCTTCAACCCAGCCCATATCTCACCATCCATGCTGATGTTGCTTTTATTACTGCAGCCGGATAAATAGTGGTTGTCACATTCCTAGGAAAGAATTAGGATGTCATTGTAATGATTACATCCAACTAAAGTGTTGTACTAATATGAAAAGTGTTATGCTATGTATTTGCGGGTCTGTTTCGCGCCCTCAAATACGCAGGCTTCAGTGGGTCCCTATTCTAGACCGGGTTGGTAATTCTAAGGAAAAGGACTGGACACAAAAACAAGGCAATGACTGTTACACACATGTATTACAAATATCTTCCCAGAGGCAATAATACATCAATAAATACACTAGATACTGGGTTGGCAGGGGATGGGTTAACAACTTAACACCAAGGTTTTACTTGACTGGAAATCTGTCACTATACTGGCTTGTAGAAAGTATGGTAATATTTACCCAGCACTTATGGCACATAAAATACACTTATGATTCAGGACACAGGAGTGAATTTGCTACGATTTCCCAATCTCGTATAGGACTGGACGGCACTGATACATGAATTACGTTAACACCTGTGTCATAGACACTCACCTGGCCGGAAGTCTATCTCGAATAGAGTCTGCCACGCAGTGATCACTGAAAGGGGGACTGCGGTATTCTAGCGGAACATTTGGAGATGGCTAGACATACCATAACTAATGTGCCTGGTCGCTGGGGTGGGTGGAGGTTTAATTCGCAAGGGGGAGGCACAATATCCTATCCTTCCGTTAGTCACTGTGGTGTTTCACTCGCGTGCCTGTGCACAAGGGAGGGAGAGTTTTAATAAACAAGGGAATGGCACGATCGACATATTATTATTGTTCTCTTGGTCATCGTGGCATTTCGTTCACTGGGGGATGCACGGGACTCCACTCGGGATATAGATTAGGCCAAAGTTACTATTGGGCTCGTCCAATCTTACATTCTGGGTTCCTGGTCACTTTATCACTAGAATATACTATAAGGAATCACTCGCATGGTATAAACTAATGCACACATATCTTTGGGTGTAGAAGGCACACACATAGGTAAAGTCCACTCGTTTTACGATCACTGGTGGGCCGCAGGTTGATTCCTCTGTCCAGAGGAAGGACAGAGTGATGCGCCCCTGGGCAGGGCCCCACACGTAGTCGTGGGACTAAGGGCTCGGCCCGAAAAGAGCCAGAAGACGGGCCTGACGTCGAGTCTGGGAGAGACTCGGAGAGGTCTCGCCCACAGGTAAATCGCAACCTGGATTTTGGGGCAACTTCCGGGGTGACTGAAGACCCATGGTACTGGAACCCGGCGCAGCTGGACTGCGGCAACGGCTGGAGGGCGGCGTCGCCGTCAGGGTCGTCATATGGGAACCTCGGGCCGGGAGAGTAATGGACAGGGCCCGACGTCGGTTGCTGGGTCTGCTGGGGCTCCACTTCAGCCACTGTTCCACTTGAGGTGTTGCAGGGAACCAAGGCCTCGGGTGAGGCCTTGCCACGGCTCGGGGGAAGGGTCCACTCTGGCTGCATGATTTCCTGTGAGAGAGAAGCAGACTGTGGCCTGCTCTATCTCCGGCCTGACATGACTAGTGGCCGATGTCGCAGTGGCACAGGGGACAACAGCTTCAGTGCGGCTAGTGGCCTGCTCTACCTCTGGCCTGACGTGACTAGTGGCCGACGTCGTAGTGGCACAGGGGGTTGCAGCTCTGGTGCGGCTAATGGCCCGTACTGTGGAGCTAAGAGGACTAGTAGCAGAGGGACAGACTATGGCTGATCCTGCCTCATACCCAGTATGGCTTGTGGCCGGTACTTCGGCACTACTCTGGGGGGAACGACTACAGGAGTCAGATGATTTATGGCCAGTTCTATCCTGCAGCGGGGATGCAACTGGGGAACAGACTGTGGCCAGTTCTGCCCCGTACCCGGTAGGACAATGGCCAATACCGCGGCGTTGCGTGGAGTTGTAAACTCCACCCCTTACCTGGTGAGTGGAATTCTGGCCAGAGACTAGGCACCGGCGACTGCTACCTTTCTGGGGCATCGGCTGGAAGTAAGAGGGGCGCCAGGGAAGGATACAGGTGCGCCGTTCCTGCTCCGAGCCGCTCAGTGTCAGCAGACCCAGCAGCAGACGTCGGGCCCTGTCCATTACTCCCCCGGCCCGAGGTTCCCGTGTGACGACCCTGACAGCAACGCCGCCCTCCAGCCGTTGCTGCAGTCCAGCCGCCTCGGGTTCCAGTACCCTGGGTCTTCAGTCACCCCGGGAGTTCCCCCAAACACCGGGGCGCGACTTACCTGTGGGCGAGACCTCTCCGAGTCTCTCCCAGACTCGACGTCAGGCCCGTCTCCTGGCTCTCTTCGGGCTGAGCCCTTAGTGCCACGACTACCTGTGGGGCCCTGCCCAGGGGCGCGTCACTCTGTCCTTCTTCTGGATGGAGGAATCAACCTGCAGCCCACCAGTGATCGTGAAACTAGTGGACTTTACCTATTTATGTGCCTTCTAGACCCAGAGATATGTGTGCATTGATTTATACCATGCGAGTGATTCCTTATAGCATATTCTAGTGATAAAGTGACCAGGAACCCAGAATGTAAGATTGGACGAGCCCAATAGTAACTTTGGCCTAATCTATATCCTGAGTGGAGTCCCGTGCATCCCCCAGTGAACGAAACGCCACAGTGACCAACAGAACAACAATAATATGTTGTTCGTGCCATTCCCTTGTTTATTAAAACTCTCCCTTCCTAGTGCACAGGCACGCGAGTGAAACACCACAGTGAGTAACGGAAGGAAAGGATATCGTGCCTCCCCCTTGTGAATTAAACCTCCACCCACCCCAGCAACTTAGTTATGGTATGTCTAGCCATCTCCAAATGTCCTGCAAGAATACCTCAGTTCCCCCTTCAGTGATCACTTAGCGGCAGACTCTATTCAAGATAGCCTTCCAGCCAGGTGAATGTCTATGACACAGGTGTTAACGTAATTCATGTATCAGTGCCATCCAGTGGTATACGAGATTGGGAAATTGTAGTAAATTCACTCCTGTGTCCTGAATCATAAGTGTATTTTATGTGCCATAAGTGCTGGGTAAAAATTACCATACTTTCTACAAGCCGGTATAGTGACAGATTTCCAGTCAAGTAAAACCTTGTGTTAAGTTGTTAACTCATCTGCGGCTAACCCAGCATCTAGTGTATTTGTTGCTGTATTATTGTCTCTGGGAAGATATTTGTAATACATGCGTGTAACAGTCACTGCCTTGTTTTTGTGTCCAGTCCTTTTCCTTAGAATTACCGACCTGGTCTAGAATAGGGACCTGCTGAAGCCTGTGTATTTGAGGGTGAGAAACTGACCCACAAATACGTAGCATAACACTGGTGGCAGCTGTGGGATGCAACTAGGGAATGGACTATGGCCTGTTCTGCCCCGTACCCGGTCTGACAGTGGCCAATACCGCCGCGTTGCGTGGAGTTATAAACTCCACCCCCTTACCTGGCGAGTGGAATTCCGGCCGGAGACTAGGCGCTGGCGACTGCTACCATTCTGGGGCATCAGCTTGGAGTAAGAGGGGCGCCAGGGAGGGATACAGGTGCGCCGTTCCTGCTCCGACCCGCTCAGTGTCAGCGACGGACCCCCGGTGGTACTGGGGGGGTTGGTTCATCCGCATCGGCCGTTGCGCCATCTGTGGCCTTAACCCCTAACTCCTGTATTTCAAAAAGTAATGTATTAGAAGTGCACACAAACATTTTATCACATTGGAAGGAGACCACATCCTCAACCCAACCCGTTGCTCAGCTTCTGAAGCTTATAAAGTTTGTATTTTTACAGCTATGTAAATACAGTAATATATACTGATATAAAACTAAAAGCATTAACATAAGCAGTTGTCAGTATAATTACATTCAAAAGAGGTGTTGCAGTAGGTAAAAAAGTCAGTTAAAAAAAAAAAAAAAAAAGCATTGACGTCTCATTCTCAAGTTTCATACACATTTTTACTGCTTGGTTTATGTGTTTATTATTCAAGGTTACATCACTCATGTTTTGTACAGTCACTAGTCACAGTTCTGAGTTTGTGGACGTGAATGCAATTCTAATGGCATTTCTTAGGGATATTCATGCTTCCATTTCAGTAATTATGCATTACTATAGGTCATATTAGGTCATATGTTTATGTTGCAGGTATGTTTTAACTGTAACTACAGGAGCATATAGTCTGGTTTAAAATTCCCGTACATAGGATTATAGGCGTAAGCTGGTTGTGGTCAGACACCGAACACCCTTTATCTAAGTGATTTCCATAAATTTAACTACTCGTAATATTGGGACCCCTCCCTGTATGTATAAAGGAAACACATTTTAAATAATTAAAAACATGTTATGGCATCCAGCAATAGATAGATAGATAGCATAACATAGTGGGTGTGTAAGAATTATGTAATGTAATCCCCGTCAATAATGAGGGAGACCTTTATAGGGTTTTATACAGGTTATACCTCCTGCAGAGGTGTTAGGGGTAGTACGGCATTATCCGAAAAAATGCCTAATCTGATAGGGCCTTGGTTGAATATGACGTATGATTGGGGTTTACTGCAGCCAACAGGTAGATTGACAGAGTTCTTTACATCATGGTGAAGTTACCTGCAGGGAATTCCAATCTGGTATAATACAAATCCCTGTGTCTCAGTAGCATTTCTGTTTATCTTATATTTAAGAAGCAGTTTTATAAGGTGTGTTTAGACTGACAGATCTCTGTTACAGCAGAGGAAAATAAGTACCATTTAAAGTGGGTCCCTGAGTTCTACTATGAGCCCAGAGGCATTTTATGTTATCTTTGTTATTAGATGCTGCATCTTTTATAGTCAGGCTTCGGCCTTCCCCAGTTGTACAAGTTTGTGGGCATAGTCTGAGATTGTATGGTGTGTGTGTGTGTGTGTGTGTGTGTGTGTGTGTGTGTGTATGTGTGTGTGTGTGTGTGTGTGTGTGTGTGTGTGTCTAGCAGCTGATGATGTTAATATTTGTGTCATGATAATCAGAAAAGAAGAATAAGCAGCATTTGCAGACTAGGATTAACATTAACTGAACCTTTCTGTTTGAGAGTATACTTTTCATTTACAGCTATTCCTGTTAATAAAACGATTAACATCATTGAAGATTATCTATATTTTTAATGTGTTGGGGAAAATCATAATCAGATCATACTAAGCATTACACTCTATATTAACTGGAAAATATAAAAATATTGACAGTGCATTCTTTAAGTCTTCTAAAGTAAGTATTTTAAGAAGCACCATAATTATAGTCTTTTAAAACACAGTTGTATGGACGTCATCATTGGAAGGTTTCTGAGAGTAACACAGATCATTACAAGGAACTCTTCAGCTGTATAGACCTAACAGCTTGCTATCTCTCACTGACTGCTTGCTTTATATACATATTGGTGAATACAGGATTGATTTGCAATGAAGTTTCACCCTTGTGAGGGAAGTGGTTGTGTTATGGTGTTGCAGCTTGGACTAAGAAAGGCCACTGCTGTGATGGTTGTTAGTGTGGGGCAACATGGTCATGAAGTTCTCGTGGTCTGCGTCATAGCTGGTGGTCACAGCTGTACCACTGCAGGTCCTCCACAGCCACCGGTGCAGCCTCACTCCGCTGGGGCACGACAACCGATCATCCACAGCCTTCGGGCTCAGGGGACCTGTGGGCACCAGTTCAACACTCAAGATTTCCGGTATGCATTAACTGGCATACTACTTCCTAAAATCTATACAGAAATGATGTTTTAGGCAATACTAAAACATGCACTATATGTTACAAAATTTGTACTCATGTACAGCATAATGCTTTTGACAGTGGCAGATCGCTTTAGGGTGGTTATCCTTTCTTCTTAACATGATAAATGCACACCAGACCGAAAAAGGCCTGGGACGAGGTCATGGAGTGAGACTGAATAAGAAGACTGCTAGAGGTCGAGCAGCATGGAGAGCCGCTATTGGGTGAAGGCCGACGTATGCAAGTACTGTATGTTCGGGCCTTTATAAATGATACGATAACTGCATTATATGTTACATATAGTAATGTACTTTACGCATATACAGAGATAGTACACAATAATGTGAGACCAAATTTGCAAAATGTTTAAAGTTATTGTTTGAGCGTATAATCCAGTAAATTTCCAGGAATGATTGTGATGGCACTAGACCTAATCCACTTTACTTGAAAGTTACATTTATGAAAATAATAATGTATTAATGCCATACTATAAGGTGCCGCAGTAATGGAAACACACCACACTATGTGTACAAGTGCTCGCTCTCTCTCTCTGTCACATCTCAGTTAACAAGAGTTAGTTAACTGTTAAGTGCTAAAAATAATGTGTGAAATTTGTAAGAGAATATCCGTGTTCTGCAATACATTCATTGTTTTTGGCTTCGACTTTAAACTCTTCTTTATTATTGTGCTGTAATAACATGTACCATTTTTTAACAGTGTTCCAAACTATCATAAATAAGAATTCGTCAAGGATGTATAGACCCTCCTATTTTTTTTTTTTTTACATTGTTTCGAAAAGTTTAGAACAAGTTTATGAATTGTTCTTATGTAAGATAAAGTTTTGTTTATTTTTCTGGTGCTAAACCTTGATTATATGTATTATGATACATAACATTGATGGGTCTGTATGGAAGTGCATTGAAATGCTAGTTTTCAGATCATCAGAATGTGTTCTAGGATATTAACTATATCCTGAATTTAGTTTAATAATGCTAATCACAATCAGAGTACAGACTTCAGCTTTCACAAGAGCAAGTGACAGTAGAATGAATTGGTGTTATGCCACCACCAGTGCTGCTAGTCGTAACTGTTAGTTTGCCAACACCCGGCCCTTCCAGTGCTTCTAGTCCTAAATGATGGTGCACCGCTACTCGCCCCTACCTATGCTACCAGTCCTGAGTCATACATAAGAGTGGCAAGACAGCTCACCAGTACAAGCGGAGACAATGTTGCTAATGATGAAAGTCATGATGATGCCAGTGACCCCGAAGTAGCAGTATGAGACATCGTACACGGTCTTGCTCTCAACCCTGCCAGCACCACATAACATTGTCTTAAATTTTTGCATATGTAAAATAATAATGTCAAGAAAAACAGAGATTCAAACTCAATTTTTAGCTCTTAGACTGTCAAAAGTATGTCCATGTTTAATTCTCCTCTCTTATTAAATGATGTTACCCAAATGAGATGCATATGTATTGTTGGAAGGAAAAAGTTTCATATTTTAGGCCATTGTTAACCTGTGAATATCGGGTCCCTGAGTGGCAAAATCAGTGGTCAGGTCAGTGATAAGGCTGGTGCCAGTTGTGGTGTTGCTGATGAAAGTTGCTATGGAGGCATTGGCAAGATGGAGGAGGTTCTCTGGACAGCCATCAACAGAAAGGGGGAGGTGAGGGGGATGGCCTCCCCCACGGAGAAATTTGCCCACCACTACCGAAATGTTGTAGCAGAAGGCCACCAGGAATCCCGACACTGCACCCTGAAGATGTGGTTTGATAATTGTAATAATGTTGGTTTTATGTGAGCATCCATTAATTTCAGGAAATAATGGTGTATGTAAAGATATATTTTTGACTGATGATTTTCCTTGGGAGGTGACATGTTTGAGAAAAATTTCTGTCACATAGAGGTTTAGGTGAAAAATATAAAGCGCTACCCACCTTAGTGTTGACCCAGGGTGTGCACATGCCAGCCAGGAAGATGCCTAGCATTGGTCCCAAAACAGATCCTGTGAAGCTGTTCATGACGTGGAAAATGTTGCCCAGTTTGCCTGCCACCACACCCAGGCAGATGCCTAACAGGCCTGCCACCACAGCTGCCACCACAGCCAAGAATAAAACATTAACAAACATTATTAAAAAGTGGTGTCTGCAGGAATGTAAACAAAACCTCTCACAGTATATGCATGTTATATCTCTGTTCCACTGTGTGTATGTCTTGGGCAACATATTATACAGTGTTAAGTTACATTAAGTATTACTGATATCACAGGGAGTAATATTTGAGGGAGTGTAATGGCCACCCACAGTCTGCGATGTTGCTACTAGTATGTGAAAAAGACCTTACAAATAAGCTTGAGGACCCTGGTTGCTGAGACTTCTGACATCTTGCTGAAGTATGGGATATCCTTCAGAAAGTCCTCCCAGAGCAGACACGCAATAGAGTTACCACAGGTGGACAGTGAACTGTGTGGAAGGATTGGTACATTGTTTTTAAAAAAATGCATAATCCATTATTTGTATGATTATTGTGAGTAGAAGCAAAAGTATGAAATGTGGAAATTAATGGCTCAAAGAAAAAAGCTCCTATACTTGTACTACAAAGTATGTCATATAGAACAGTAAATCTGTTGCAGATGCTACAATATGTACTGTGGTTGTAAGAGATTGACTTGGTAGTACAAAGTATAAAATGAGTGACAGTGACTCATCAGGAAGTGTAGGGTGATATGCAAGAATCATTAAGATAAGAAGAATCCGTACAAATTTAAAATGGACCCGTAATGAGGTAGTTGCGTTCATGAATCGTGAACTGTGCATCTGTTCTGGAATCACATGGAAAGAATTGATATTTTACGATGAAGAAAGTACACGGAACTAATGATAAAAGTATGGCAGGCCAAATAAACTGGGCAGGAAGGTATGCGTAAGACAAGCTGTGGAAACTGAGGAAGCAGATGAAGGAACAAGTTATAATGAGTCAAGGATTTTAACCGTAGATGAGTGAGGTTTGTCAACATTTTCATTTTCAGTGTACACATTTTTGTAATTATTTAATCCCACACACACTCGAGAAGTAACAAAATCTTGCATTACCATCATAATGTCGAAAAATGAAGTAGTGAATGAGTGAACAAAAATGTGTGTGTGTGTGTGTGTGTGTGTGTGTGTTTGTAAGCTATACTAATCTCAGTGTGAATAACCAGGGGTGCTGTCTGTGGAGAAAGGGGAACATCCGTGGATCTGCCCATGATGAAGGATGTAAGAGTGGTGATGAATAATATGAGAATGCTGATGGAAGGAGGCGCTACTCCAGCACCGACCTGAGGACGCCGCCATAGACGGCCGCCACAAAGATCCCTGGGATGCCCGTGAGATGACCCAGCTTCTCCATGACCAGGTAAGGGATGACCTGGTCAGCCTTCTGTATCCTGCCTGAGGTCAGGGGGTCACACTGACTGAAGGCAGCATATGCCACCAGTCCAGAGAAGTAAAACAATATCCATAATATCCATACGCCCACCCCGAAGGAGATGGCCAACCTGTTGTAAGAACACAAGATTTAGTCCAGATAAATTAAGCATTCATGGTTTCAGTGTATGTTGGTGAAGTACCTCATAGTACAACATTTGAATCACAGAAATAATATGAACAATACTTCATATTGTTTATATGCTGTGCAGTCATATTGAGGTGTAGGGATGACACTTAGATGAGAATAGAGTTAATGTTAGGCTAAGGGTAATACTTGTATAATTCAAGTGAACTGTGGGTTTTAAAACCATCTCAAGGTACTCCTGCCCATTCTGAGATGACTCATGGACTAGAACGGAGTAAATGTTATGCTGGGGCAATACTTGTGTAATATAAGCAGACTATGTGTTTTTAACCCTCACGAGGTTTTCATATAAATTTTAATGTACACACTCAGTTTTCCCGTGTTGTTCTCATTAGGATATGAAATCTGCAATACATTTTAAGTTCTGTAAATAATTTTAGAACACTGTGTACAATGTGTTTATCGTCTTTATGGTTTCGTATGCACAGTGTTGCCGCATACGAATAATTTCTGCAGGAGAATGTGGATTGGACCATGTAAAAAGGATAAAGAAGTTGGGAGAGGGAGGATATGGAATGAATTTTGGGTGAGGCAAGAAAAACTATCAGGCTCTTGGAAATTGCCATCACCTGAAACAG
>JAGKTI010006759.1:0-15273 GCA_018397915.1 Birgus latro | reverse complement strand
GTCACATGGAGAGACAGACTAACAAATGAGGAAGTGAAGGAGCGTTGTGGTGTGGTTGAGGACGTGATGGGAAGCGTTAGGAGAAACACGTTGAGGTGGTTTGGGCATGTGGAGAGGATGGAGAGTGAAAGACTGACGAGGAGAGTGTGTGTGAGTGAGGTGGAGGGGGCGAGAGGGAGAGGGAGGCTGAGGATGAGATGGAGGGATGGAGTGGAGAGGTATATGAGAGAGGGGGGTGTGAGTTGGGAGCGTGGTAGTGAAATGGTAGGGAACAGAGTGACATGGAAGCGATGATTGAGGCGTCTGACAATAGATAGATAGTATCAGTTTTTTAGCAACCCTCCCCAGGTAATTGTAAAACGTGAAATTTAATACAAGTTATCAAAAAACATGAACTTTAATGCATGCTATCTTAAAACGTGAAATTTAATGCAGCTTCAGTGTTGCTGGAAAACTGTTAGGGATGCTTACTTTTGAAGTAAAGAATCATCCAAACAAAGCCACAAACATTCGTGGTGAAAACGAGTACACGTATATAATGGCCCCATATCTGGGTTAAGAGTGGACAATAAGGGGGTGAGAGAAGGAAGGAGGGCGATGGGGGATTGGGAGAGGTGTGAACATAATAGAGTCTCATTAAGTGTTGCGCCAAACAAAGGAGCATCGTTAATGTGTGCCAGATATTTTGGTGGTTTAACACCGGTCACGTCTGTGCGTGGAGGCCAGCAAATGGGGTCCCTCAAGTACGTTTAGCCAGCACTGTCAACAAGTCATATTACTGCCTTTGATCAGACCGTCTGGTTTGCTTCACAAAACTGATACAATATGAATGTAGTTTGGCTTCCATCTGCGATTTCAGTGATCAAAACTGTGAAGACATACATGAGAGAGGGTGTAAGTTGGAGGGAGGGAAGCCAAATGGCAGAGGACAGGTTGACGTGAAAACGATTTGTTCATGGCCACCCCTTAGGGGATTAAGGCGTCTGCCTATAGCTAGATAGATAGAGGTAGATACTTTGACGAGCGAGCGAGCGAAGAGATGCTTTTGTTCAGCTGAGAAACGAGCGGCCCGACACAACCCGGCCTGGCCCCACACGACACGGCCCAACCGCGATGGTTTTCAGAGGCTAATAACTTTTCCACTATGTGGGATAGAGTAGAGATTCTTTCAGCAGGTAGTAGGTACATTCAATGAATTTTAGTTTAGTTATGTATTTACTCATAGAACCAAAGAAACCCCTTGGGATCTCAGCTTTCCAAGGGAATGTACCGACGGCCTCAGTTGACATGCGCCGCTATGAAATCGATTTAAAGCACTGTGAAAGTGACACATGCGAAGTATGAGTTGTTTTTTCACTTTCATATGTTGATTGCGCTCGCGCCCCCGTGTGTGTGTGTGTGTGTGTGTGTGTGTGTGTGAGAGAGAGAGAGAGAGAGAGAAAGTAAATATTTTTGCCCAGTTATTCTTCTCTTGTTCAACTACCTCACCGGAAATGAAAGTTTACACCAAGATGAAATGATCATGATAAACGTATGTACAGTACAAACGCTTGCTTGCTCATTACGCCCTCACAAAGCCCAGTTTACTGGTAAATTATACCCTTGCTTTCACTAGACACTGGACATTTTTACTCAATACCGTACCCTAGCTCCAGAAAGTATCGGTACGTACTCTAGTGTGAACAGATTCTGAGGCCAGCGACGATAGGTATTGGGATGTGCTAGTTGTTCCGGCAGCCCTGTACTTCTGCTAAGTTGCCAGCGTTTATGTATGGATATATTTTGTACCCATCCCTCACGTTTGTAACTATACGATTATTAATATGTAAGCATCCACGTATTGACCAACCCTCCCGACTTGTCACAAGTTGAACGTATCTTTTCGATAAGCGTCGTTCACACCCTGCATCAATACTTTCTGGAGCAAGTGTACACACCTCGAGCAGTCATGGGGTAGGAAAAGGTTCTATCTAACTCGAACTGCTTGAAAAATCTCTCCTAAGCTGATTGAAATTGCTTGTCGAAACAAGAATAAACTAAACAAGTGTGTCTTCAGACTGAAGGTTGAAGCTGTCGTATTTTTTTTCCCCCGCAAACTGACCACTGTTTTGGATTCTGGCTGTTGCGTGGGGGACTTTATTCAAGTAAAAGAAACTCTTGCCATTCTGTGCCAAGACCACTTCTTTGCCGAAACCACTTTTACGTCATTCCCGTTTCTGTTCCATTGCTAGTCATACGTCATTGTTTTGAAGTAGTGCCTCAGATCTTTGATACATGGCACTAGAAATCATTTATTCAGTTCATTTAAAAAGTAAATGATTTTTGAATCGCTTCAACGCAAAGATTTAGGGAGGAACATCCAAAGACACTGACCTGGTTAATGGATACAAGACGAAGGTTGTAGAAGAGCGGCAGGGTGAGTTGATGGATCACGATGCAGCCAAAGATCACACCCAGCAAGTTGACAGTTAATTGCGTCCCATACAAGTACACCTCTGTGGGATTACCTGAGGAAGAAATGCAGGTGTAATAGCTAGAAGGTTCGAGGAAGAAATGCAGATGCAATAGCCACAAGGTTCGAGGAAGAAATGCAGATGCAGTAGCCAGAAGGTTCCTGCAGACAGGGGTGGAGTGTCAAACAAGAACTTAGCTCATGCCAATTACAGTTGACGAACATGCATAGAATCAAAATTTCATGAACTTGCCAATAGTGTTTTTTTTTTTTTAACTTTTTAGATAACTAAAAGTTCTTAGCATAACTATGGTAAAAAAAAAAAAATCTGATAAAGCATGACAGCTGAACCAGCAGCTTGTGTCATGTCTTTTGTCACCCCAGGAGGGACTAGTGAACTGCCAATTGTTGCATTTAGTGCTGCTTATGTCTCACCCTGACTTGCAGTTATGTGTTGCAATATACAGTAATTAAAAACATTTCCCTTCAGAACAATTTATGTGAATTTGACACGATCACTTACTTTATGGAAACTTGAACCCTGAATATGTTTGACGCTACTGTTGTGCCAGACTGCATGAGAGCGTTAAATACTGAGCGAGAAACAGTGTGAGCATGACATGGTATTTATTCCTGCACTTAATTAAGGTTAAGGTGTGCTGACCTAGTATGGAGATGGCAGAGATGATGCCGCCGAGGAGTGAGAGTGCCACAGGGAAGGGTGACATGGCGCCACTGCCCACCAGATAATCCTGAGTGGACTCCTTGCCGTGGCTTTTGTAGGCGCTCCACACCCCGATGCCCACCGACACCACCAGCATGAGGCTGAATAGAACGTAGTCCACTGTGCTGAAATGCGCCCCAACCATGCTCTCATCCTCACCTGACATCATGACTGCATCAGACCACCACTAACACTGTTACCTGCAGAGACAATGTTATGCAGGGTGAACTGTGTCCTGGTCAGGCTTTTGTCTCCACCTGAAGTCGTGACTGCACCAGGCAACCACTGAAACCGTTACGTGACTAAGAAGGAAAGCACCCAACGTACTTTCCTCCTGACTATGTATACAACCATCACCTTGCAGATCATGATCCATTTTAGATTGGGTGGAAGGAAAGACGCAACCCAATAATCTCGTGGTTGGTCTGAGAATCGAGCTCTGAATCTCACATTTCCGAGCTGTGTATGCTTTCACTTTCACTACTGACGCCTGCAATAGTATTTCTTCTTACAGTAAAATTAGTAAATACCAAGGAACTGAGATGAAAGCAACAAGTAGTACATTCACAAAACTTGGGTAGCGACCCAAATGAAGATCACAAGGATGTTCCTTTGGGTGGCGTGAAGGTCTCAGAAATAAAAGGAGGGGGGGGGACAATAAAATTCATCCACAGTAACGAAAATGATAACGTCCTCTTATGGAAGCAAAGAATCATGAATATGTCCGAAGAGAAAGAGTAATTTTGCAGAGTCGTGTGAGTTGTCAAACTTGTTAGTGAGCTAAGGTACTGACAAAATTCTGCTCACCCAGCTCTTCCCCTCACCCATCTCATTTCGCCCTCTAACACGCAGCCATCACCTCCCACTCTCCTCTCTCTCACCCAGCCCTTACCACCTCTTACCCTCCTTCACCCACCCTCATCCGGCCTTGATCCTCCATTCCGTGTGTGTGTGTGTGTACTCATTTTTTTCTTATTGTCACTATGAGTCATCGGCACTTCTTAGTTATTTTGCTAATTAAACCTGACGATCTCTTCTTTGCCTGTAATATATATACATACTTGAAGTATATTATGTGTGTGCTTATATATTTATCTATTGGTTGACCTCACATCCTATGAGGGGTGGCCTCGACAGATAAACCTTCAGACGTATATGTTGCTGTTCCCATGACCTGGAATGAATACCCCGTCAGTGGGCGACGCCTTTCATTATTGTATTCTTATTACCACCATACCATTTTTTATTTATTTTTTAATTTTTAGGAGCCAGCTGTATCATTCATTAATCCCGCCAGTGTAAGGGAATATATGTAAGTTGAACAAAATCGTCTGAAGCAGCAGGAACACAAAAAACACGTCACCGAATTCGACAGTCTCCTTGAGTCATGTTCTAGGTGACGTAGGGACTTCGTAGCGCCTCCTCCTTAGCGATTTATTTTACGTATTACATCGCTCGTATATCATTTAAAATATAGTTTGCATCAGTAGCATATAAACAAGAGGATACGGAGGTGTACTGTACAAAATAAATCGCTAAGGTAGAGGTATTACGATATTTACTAAACTACGAAGAAGAGACCTTGCTTGTATAGTTTTATATATAATTGTAATATTGACACTTTGCGTCAGTAACATATAAGAGGATATTAAGCTGTAATGTGCAGAATCAATAGCAAAGGAAGAGTTGTTACGAATTTGCAAGGCCACCCAGAATACGTCCCTCATTCAGGCATGCAATGGACTTACCGAGTGGCTGTACACTACTGAGCGTCCTGGGCAACACTGAGTGTAACACACACACACACACACACACACACACACACATGGGCGCCCGGGGGGGGGGGGGCAAGGGGGGGAAGTTGCCCCTCCTTGGAATTCCAAAGTGTGTTTGGAACTTTCCCGGTCGTCACGAACATTTTCGTTCCTTTGAGTTATTTGTGTCACTTTATGCATTTGATGTAAGTCATGTAACTCATGTAAGTATATGTTTATGCCTATTTGGAGTGTGTGTATTTTGTTATAACCACACATATATGTATAATTTCTTTTATTTTGCCCCCCTTTACAAAAAATCCTGCGGACGCCCTTGCACACACACACACACACACACACACACACACACACACACACACACACCTGACCGACGCTACCCCTCTGAAGGAAGGACATAATCACTGATAATAAAAGTCGCCGAGCAGAGAGCTAACCCACATCACTCCAGCGCATTTGTTATAACCTGACAGACAAACATCCTTAACCCCTTTCAGCTCAATTTTAGGCCAAGTATAGGCAGACTGGAGGGTTGATCTGCCTTTAATACGTTTGATCTAAGCTGGCATCAATATCTAATCCCTTTCGGCTCTGTTATCGGCCAAACGTAGACAGGTTAGATGATTTCTTTGACTATATAATATAGTGCGATTTTTTCCCCCCCATAACCAGCCAAGTTTTGGGGTCAGGAGTAATTAGAGTAAATTGATCTTGAATTTGGCCTTCTGCTATTTTGTTCTAATTTTTTTACTTGGACGGAACAAACTTTCTGGCGTCTAGAGGCCTTTGGTTCCTTCTTCCTTAGGAAAAAAAATTGGGGTGGCTTTCACTTGTAACTAAGGACATTTTCTACCTCATGGCTAAGGGTCTTCGATTTTCATGCAGCCACAACCCAGCATTCAAGAGTGGCCCAGTTCCATCGGGGAAACACACGGCCCATACCAACCATATCATATCATACTAACACACGGGCCATACCAACCATATCATAGTATATCATACCATACCATATAATACCATACCATACCACTGTTCTTTATAACAAACTAACCATACCACCACACCACACCACACCACACCACACCACTGTTCTTTAGTAGGGGATTTCAAAACACATCTTCCTTTGCGATACTATGCATGTTAACTCCTACTTTAATGTGGACAGTTTTGGCAGTTGACCGAAATATAATCCAGCTATAATTCAGACGTTGTTATTCCATTGTGCTTGTTCTTGCTGCCACCTGACGATTATTATTATCATTTAAGAAGCGATAATATTCTGGTTTTTGGAGGTCAGTTTGAAAAAATTGTGCGATGCTGAGTGAGATATTGTGGGGATAACAGGAGTAAAATGAGAAAAATTCGTCATTGGAGTGAAGTTGTGTGTATGAATGTAATGGACAGGAATAGAGAGAGATCTATGCCTGTCTTACCGTTACAGCTGTCTGTATTATTACTAGTATTGTTGTTGTTGTTGTGACCCATTTTCCTGTCGATGCTGTTCATTATTCTCCCACTTTTGTATTTTCTCATCGTGATTTTGAGTCCTGCTTTACATCGAGCTTATTCTAGGAATACGAGTAACTCATGATGACGACGACGACGATGATGATGATGATGATGAGGATGAGGAGGAGGAGGAAGAAGAGGAGAGGAGTAGGAAGAGAAGGAGGAGAAAGAGAAGCAGGAGCAGGAGGAGGAGGAGGCGCCGATTTATTACGAGCGAGGACGAAGTCGTCAGGAGAGTCTCGTCAAGAGGGATTTTCACATATGAGCTGCCCGACCCGGCCCGGCCCGACCGTAGTGCTTTTGAGCTTATATCTCAGCAATGACAGGGCCGATCACTTCGTGATTTGCACCATATGTTAGTCCAATTCTTTAAAATGTTTCATCACACCCCGGCGGTGCACGTGGTACGTGACACGCGCCAAGTGCAACATGTCGAAGATCTTCAAGAGAGGGCCAAAGGCCAGACAGTTTGTCGTAAAGGTGTGAAACTTGGTAGGTAGATAGCCATCAAGATACTCCACGCATCCTCGGGGTGTAAGGTGAAATTTCAGTGCTTTCGGATTTAAATGGCCTAGCTGGTACGTCGTCGACAAAGGCGTTTTACTGGTATTAAGAGTCGCTGTAGTTACATCATTCAGTTGCATGATTTATTTTTCCTCCCCCTCCCAACACACGGTCTTGTCAACCTAAGCATGACTTTTCGAACTGGTGGGGTAAGAGAAAGCTTAAAATACGTCCCTCACTGCTTGATATCTCCTCTAAGCTGAATAAGTAGGGGTGGTAGTGGTGGTAGTAGTAGTAGTAGTAGTGGTGGTGGCAGAGGTCATGGTTGTAGTAGTAGTAGTAAAGTACGTCCTCGGAATGAATAAGTTAATATGGCGACCTTTTGTTGTGGTGCTGTATCGAAGGTAAAGCAGGAAATTCTCAGTGGTTAATGTTGCCTACTGTATTTACTTTTTATCTTGTGAATTATTGAGGCATGAGATGGCAATAGCAGAACTATATACCTAGAAAAAAAAGATTATCAGGATGTACTACTCAGAATAAATCACTAAGAAGAATGTGGAAAAGAAACAACAAACAAAAAAACAGGATACTAAGGAAAAACACAAAGAAGATTCTACACAGTCTCATTTTGTGCTCTTCTTCAATGACTGTTGAGAAATAAGGAACAAACATTTATTCAGAGTCACACAGAGAAGACAGGGCAAAGGTGGACTGTAAAGGACCCTCCCCCTCACGTGGCAGTAACTTGCGTGTTGCAGGGATGGCACAGTCAGCCAGTGTGGGCGTGGTTGTGGCAGTGGGAGTACGAAATGAGTGAATGATGCAGGGTTGATACTGATAACACTGACTTCCGCATATGCTAGATATCGAGGCCAAGTGTTATGTGGGTCACCCTCTACTTGCATTTAAAACACACGCCACAGAAGATGTAACATTCACGAAAAGAATAATTAAGCAGTTATAAGATCGCAGATTATGTTTGTCATTTCAATTAGTTAGGAGACCACGGATGAGGTGGAGGAATGTAGTAGAGAGGTATATGAGAGAGGGGGGTATAAGTTGGCGGGGGAGGGCAGCGATGTGGCGGGAGACAGGGCGACATGGAGGCACTTTGTTTGTGGCCACCTCTTGCAGGATTAAGGCGTTTGGTTATAGACAGGTAAGAGAACACAGATAATGGAACAGGGACAGCCAGCATAAATTCCGCATTAACCAAAACATGAAAAGGGAGCAGAATCAAAGGCGTATCCCAACACCTCTCCTTGTCTGCGGTGGGGTCCGGGGTGCTGTCTTCATGCTTCCCCCTCTCTCACCTTGATTTTGTCGGCGTGGCGTAATTCTGGATGTAACTCAGCCTTATCACACCTCACCTTTCCACATGTTCCACTCAGGGCTCTTCATTCTGTTCCACGTTTTCCCATTGGCGTCGTGTGTCTGTAGTGTCTGTAGTCGTATTTTAAGTGGCTCTGAAGAATACGTATCGCTTCCCCCTTAGCGATTTACTCAGCCAGTTGTACCCAATACCTTCTCTTATATCATTGACTCAAACCATATCGATAATAAATGATAATGTAAAAGAAAACACATGTAGGAAGCAAAATAAATAACTATGAAGAGGAGTAACGAGCTATCTAGAAGACGACCACATGACCCTGATATTCTTTCTCACCTGTGCTCTATATTTACCTCAGTTAACGCATTCCACTCTGCTCTTCCCTTATTCTTGCTTTGTGCTGTAGTGAAGGAAGTTTGAGTGATCTGTGTAAACGCTGTGAGCTGCTCTAGATCTCATTATTGGGGTAAAACAGGACGATCCACGTACTCTCTTCATTAAGGCAGACAGTTTTTGCAGTGTCATGTGTTAGGAAAGGCTGCTATATGTTTTTTTTTTTCTTTTAATGCAAGGAAGAAGGAACCAATTGCCATGGGCCCGCATACTGTTCCCTCCAAGAAAAAGCAAAAACAATACAAAAGAGCCAAATTCAAGATCCGTTCATTTCGAGATGCCTGGACACACTGCTTTTGAAAGACTGGAGCTCATAGGAAGTAGGAAATACTGACAAAGGAAGACAGTTCCAGAGTTGACAAGTTGCATAAATGAAGGACTGGGAGTAACGGTTAACTCTTGCATTAGAGAGTTGGACAGAAAAGGGGTGAGAGTTTGTTGCTAGACGGGTACTACGTGCCGTTCGTAGAGATGGAGGGATGCAAGCAGACAAGTCAGAGGAACAGTGACCGTTGAAGTAGCGATAGAAGAGAGACAAAGATGCAACAGTGCTGCGAGGAGACAAAGGTTGAAGGGAATCAGTAAGAGGAGGAGGGTTAATGAGACGAAAAGCTTTTGACTCCACCCTCTTGAGAAGTGCTGCATGTGGGGAGCCTCACCACACATGCGAGTTGTACTCCATACACGGGCGAATAAAACCCGTGTACAAGGTCAACAACTGTGCAGGGGTAAAGAAAGTTCGGAATCGGCATAGCACACCTAATCTATTAGAAGCAGATTTCACAAGAGATATAATATGTTCTTTTCAAGACAAATCCCGAGAAAATGAAACCCCAAGCATATTCAGGGATGATGCAGGACTGAGCTGGACATTATTAAACATTAGTGGGTAATCCTGAGGAAGATTTTGTCGGGTGGTAGGAAAGGCTGCTATATGTGGTAGGAAAGGCTGCTGTATGTGGTAGGAAAGGCTACTATATGTGGTAGGAAAGGCAGCTATATGGTGGTAGGAAAGGCTACTATCATGTGGTAGGAAAGGCTACTATACACGTATGTGGTAGGAAAGGCTGCTGTATGTGATGGGAAAGGCTGCTATATGTGACGGGAAAGGCTGCTGTATGTGGTAGGAAAGGCTGCTGTATGGAGTGACTGCCTCAATATTCTCATTCTGCTTGAAGCGGTGTAGGAATAGACAACTTCACTGCCCATTACACTCACTTGTGTGCCAACAGCCTGTTTATGCACACTTCCTCTTCTCCCTCTCCCTTCCTCTCCTCTTTGCCCCTTTCGTTTCCTCCTCTCTCTTTCTCCCATTCCATTCTTCCCTTCCCTCCCGTCTTCTACCTCTCCCTATCCCTTCTCCTCCTCCCTCTCCTTTTCCCTTTCCCTTCTCCCTCTTCCCCGTCCTTCATCTTCTCCCTTCCCCATCTATCTTTCCTCTCCCTCCTTCTCCCTTTCCCTCTGTCTTTTTCCCCTCCATCCCCTTCCCCTCCCCCATCCCTCTCCTCCTACATCACACTTTTCCTTCCCCTGCTTCCTCTACCTTCATCTCTTTCCTCCTTTCCTACCTCTTCTCTCCCCTCTTCTCCTCACTTCCTTTACTCGCTCTCCCTTCCTCTTCCCCCTCTCCCAGCCTCCTCCCTTATCTTTTCTGGCCCTCTGCTTGCTTATCCTCCTCTCTGTTTCATCCTCTACTATATTTTATCATTTCTCAATCTTTTTTTCATCGATTCTATTCGTTTTACTCCTGATTTTCCATTTTTTTTCTCTCGAGTGGTGACAGTAAAAGTGAATTTCATATCTATAAATCTCTCTCTCTCTCTCTCTCTCTCTCTCTCTAGTGNTGACAAAGTGAATTTCATATCTGTAAACTTAATAACTGTGTTCCTCTCATGGAGTGAAGGAAAACTAACAGCATCATGAATGTAGTAAACAGCCGCCAAGAGCCTAGGTAAAGCATCCAACACTGACATTGAATGATTTGTGAAGTGCTTCAAGATGATCGTCTGCCTACTTCATCAACTGAAACTTTTATCAACAGTGGGACAAAAGCCTTCATGAAATCACAGTAAATTATATCCTCAACATTCCCTTCATCCACTGCCTTTGTCCAGTTGTCAAGTACTGCTTTTTCCTGAACAAGGTATTTTTCCTCATGTGGGCCATTATCTCCTCCCTAATCAAACTCCATACACTCGGAGATAACGCATGTCAGGCTCACAGGTCTGTAGTTTCACGGGTCACTTTTGTCCCCTTTCTTGAATATTGCTGTGATATCTGCAAATCCTCCAATCTCTTGGTAACTGCTGGGTGTGGAAGGAACACTCAAAGAGGATTCTCAGTGGCTTTGTTATTTCCACCATCACCTCTTTAACTATCCTTGGATAAAGTTGGTCGGGGCCCGGTGATTTGGCCTTCTTCTTCTGTATAACCCTCCTAATTTTCTCCCCGGTGATGTCTAGTCTCAGCAAAGGCGATATTACCTCTTATTTCCCCTTCGGGGAGTCCCTTTTCTGGTTCCTTTACAAATACATTAGAGAAGTGGCCTGAAAGAACCTCAGCTTTTTCTCTGTTATTTACCGTCCTAGTAGATTTGTCTTGACCAACGTACAACCCCAGAATTCTTGCCCTGGTTCTATTTCCAGAATAATTTTGGATTCTCTTTCACAAGCATCGCTATTTCTTGCTCCTGGTTTTTCACCACTTTCCTTCTTTCTCTTCTCACTTGGATGTTGACTCCCCTATATTTTCTTTCAGTTTCAGTGTTCATCCTTCCCTCCATTCTTTTCTCACCATTCCTATAGTAATTGTCTTTCGGTCTCTTCATTTGTTCCCACAGTCTTTGTTTCCCCTTAATTTACTCCGTGGTGTCCTGTTCATTGGTAGGTCCCTGTTTAGCCTCCATTTTGTGTTGCCATCAATGAATGACTTTTTGGGAACACACTCTTCAACTATATCTTGTATCTTCTTGAATTTGATCCACTTCCCGTCTATGTCTGGCGCCGATGATAAAAAGTTCCTCCAGCCAATTACCAGTTTCTACCTCATGAGATTGTAGTAAGCTTTTTCATACATATGTACTACTTTTTTCATTTTTTTTCCCCTGCAGTTCCTTCACATTGCAGTAAAACTCAATGCAGGCATGGTCACTTTTCCCCAAAAGACTGTCAGCAGAGATGTCTTCAATTGTGGTTTCGTCATTACTTAATATCAGATCCAGAGTACTGTCCCTATTATCACCTCAGATTCTAGTAATTTTCCTCATGTGTTGCACAAGGAAACAGTCTCTAACATTCTAATGTTTTACTTTAAGCAGTAGCAGCACCTTACCAAATCATTTCATCTTGGTAGTCTTTTATATATATTTCTGGTTATTTTCGAGGTGCTAAATGAACGTTTCACGGTGAATTTCATTCTGTATTATTTTCAGCCATGTTTCTTTTGCTGTATCAACGCTTTCCCGAGTGTAATGGGGCACACCAACATAAATCCCGGTCGCCTTCTAATACCTCTTCCTAACATTACATTTTAACCTAACCCAACCAAACGTAACCTAACAACCTAGATTCGAGCAAGTTTTAGTAAGTCCGCCATTACCCCCGTGAAATAAAGCATCAGGAAAAGAAAAACTCAACAGTAAACATTATTAACGCCCATAAAATTAGTAGAGATGAAAAATGAAACAAAAGGTTAATACAAAAGTAAAATAATTTGGGTAGCTTTGAGAAATTACACCTGAGGAAAAACAATCGTCGATGAGGCTTATAAGGAACATGATAACAAGGAGGAATAAAGTCAACATTAAACAATTGTTTACCACAACGAATATACTCAGAAAAATACAGAAAACAAGCTGGACGAATTGGTTTTGGCTGCTTAAGGTAAAACTTGCATTAACTGAAAAATCCCTGTTATTCTCGGTTGTTGAGTCTTTGAATGGGTATTCGAGTAAATATATTGAAGAAAAAGAACCTTATAGTGACGTAGTATGTAAATTGACATACTTATATGTATATTTTATTTTATTGCTTTTTTTTTTTTTAAATAACCAGCGGCCCAGTTGCTGCCATTTTGTGACGCCGACGCCATATTTGTTTGCACAGATCAAGAAGTCCAACCACGAGGAGAAAAAATTTCTCTAATTGAAGTGTAAATAGGATTTATTTGGAAGAAACAAAGAATGTCCTGGAGACTGAAAAGAGAAGAGGTTGGACGCCGGCATCCTTTCATTCGCACCACTTTGGCTTGCGTGTATAGTTACTGTGGGTACAGTATTATTCAGGCAGCGGCAACTTAATTCACAAGCCAGGTACGTGCATGAGGTTAATGTAGTGGATAATAAGTGAGGCGGAGAGTTACAACAGGCAAGTGATGAAAAGCTGGATCATGGTAGAGACGTTTACTAGGCTAGCTGCCCAAGTAAAGGCAGATTCTCTGGGTATTAGCTATTTAGCAAGTTATAATCTTGTAGGTAACGCAAGGATCTTTTTTTTCTGCATCTGCCAGCCTTCCTTTTGTCCCAATATGTGATTATTTTCATGCTGAACAACTCAGGCTTCTCACAAATTCGAATGTTTATTTTGTGAAGGTTTTGCAACATTTCCTGCTTTGCTTTCTTGCAGTATTACAGTTGAAATTAATACTAGTTGGTGTAGATATTCAGGTAAGCACCGAGTCTCCCCCGTAAACAAAGTACCCATAACTTTACCACAGTTATTTGGAATCATTGACTTTGTGGCATAGGGTAGGATGGGGATAATCTGTTATCACTTTTTTTTTTTTTTTTTTTTTTTAACCATTCATGCAGTTCTTCAGTATTTCAGAGAGGTTTCAAGTTTTGATGTTTACCTCTTAAATAGTGAATAGTGTGGTAGTACACAATAGAGAAACTGGAAGAATTCGAGGCGAAACTAACTCAGAAATATATGTGTGTATGCAAAGATATCCTTTCTCTTACCTGCCCATCTGTAGCCTATGTAGTCTGCATCATATTAAAAAAAAAAAGGGTGGGGGGGCATCCTTTTTTTCCATAACATATTTACGAAATTCCATAGTCATGCGTAGGCATTGCCCAGCATTTTGACAAGCAATTGAAAGCATATACATATTAGGTTAGGTTTGGTTTGGTTAGGTTATTTTCATTACAGTGAGACATTAAATGCGAGCTGAGAACATAATTGTCTGTGTATGGATCATTATAGTCCACAAGACTAAAATAATAGTTATCCCTCCATGATCTGACGTAATAGAGCCAAAGGCATGTCCGGGACTTGGGAAAAATGCCCCTGGACAGGTACTTACAGACCCCAACCCAACCTAACTCTGAAAGCCACTTATAACTCCCTACCAGACACGCACAGCAGCTATTTAACCACTTAACCGCGGGCCGTCACTTTCATGACGCTTGGTGGCGATGGCTCGAGCCGTGGACCGTCAGTTGGGTGCCTCTGTTTTCTTTTTAATTAGCTGAGGCCTTTAAAATATAAATATATATGAAAAAATGTAGAAGAGTTCTGAGTGCTATTTATATCACTCAGGCTAGTTTGGGCCTATATTTTATAAAAATAAGTCAGAGCGCAAATTGCCACCGGCTGGAAGTGCCGGGACCACCTCACACAACCCCTCGGTTTAGGGGTTAAGACCCTATTCACACAAATAAGGGACAGAAACCATAAAATAAATGAAAAGGAACCAGAGAATGAGGAATTAGAAGTGAGTGTGGAAAATATTTAGCAGTGTACAAGGTTTTGTTTGCCCCTGTTTAGAGTGCAGCTCTCGTGTTTGGGGAGGCTTCCCACATGCAGCTCTTCTCGATGGGGTGGGGTCAGGGGCTTTTCGTCTCATTAACTCTTGCTCTTGCTGGCTCCTGTCAACCTCTGTCTCTTCGCTGCACTGTTGCATCTTTCTCTCTTTTCTGTCGCTGCTTCTCTGGGCTGTCTGCTTGCATCCCTCCACCTCTGTGATGGGTGCTTGGCACTTGTCTGGCTATAACCTCTCATCCCTTTTCTGTCCAACTCTCTGATGCATGAGTTGACCGTTACCCTCAGTCCTTCATTTGTGCAACACGTCAACTCTGGAACTGTTTTCCTCTGTGTTTCCTGCTTCCTGTTATCTCCAGTCATTCAAACGCAGTGTGTCCAGGCATCTCGAAGTGAATGGATCTTGAGTTTGGCTCTCTTTTGTATTGTTTTTGTTTTTTCAGTTTGCAGGCCCATGGCCTTTGGTTCCTTCTTCCTTGGGGGGGGGAAGGACACGTCCGTGACCGTTGCGAAGATTAAAGGGGGCATCACACGGTACCTGAAATCATGGTTTGCTGACGAAATCGTGGTAACCGCCCACGAAACTGCGGTAGCCGCTGAGGATTCCGTCGGCAAAACTCATTTCCATCCAGACCCATTCCATGCCCACGGAATCAGGGACAAAACGTTTTTTTTTTTAAGTTATAATTCCCTCCTAGAGTGCCTATTACTTTCCATTATATATACAGTAAGACCTCACTATAACGGACTAATTGGGGCTCAGGCCAGTCCGAAATATGCGATTTTCCGATAAAAGCGACATCCGGACTTACCCCTGCTAATCC
>JAGKTI010006758.1:28649-39542 GCA_018397915.1 Birgus latro | reverse complement strand
TGGAGAGCCGCCATTAGGTGACCAAGGCCGACACATGCAAGCATGTTGGAGCCTTCAAAAACGAAAACGAAAACGAAAACGAAAACGGTAGGCCTGAATGTCAGCTTGAAGGATATGTTAAGTCTCTGAACATTAATGAAGCAATTACGTAACGCACTGGCTCGATAAAGCTAGTCTACTAGTACGGAAGAGTTGAATATGGCTGGGGTGACGCACAGGTGGTCGAGTATACTGTTTGTTCACCTGGTCATGGACAGTCAGAATACCACTCAGAAGCTCATGATACGTCATTCCTCAACAAAAATTCACATTCACATCTTAAATCTCTCTCTCTCTCTCTCTCTCTCTCTCTCTCTCTCTCTCTCTCTGTGTGTGTGTGTGTGTGTGTGTGTGTGTGTGTGTGTGTGTGTGTGTGTGTGATCAGCAATTAAACCTGGACCTTTACCTTTTGTTGTAATCTCAGAAGCTCAACGAAAGGCAGCTTGGAAAATACAGTATATTACCTTTCCTGTCACTTCTTACTGCTTTTCTTTCCTTTACAGGTGGCATTACATTGAGTGACAAGCCAAATGGTTTCCTGTAAGCCAAGAAACCATTTACAATGCTGGGTGGTAACCATATAACCAAACCATACGTGCTCCCTACGGTCAACAAGTGGGTTGGTGGAGGGTTAGTGCCCCTCCCCGTAAAAAAAAAATAATAATAACTCAAAGTCAAATGGCCACCCCTTACGGGATTATGGTGTCTGGCAATAGATAGATAGATAGACCTTGAACGAGTTGAGTGATAGGAGGAGGCACTAGTGTAACTCACTGGGGCGGTGAACGATCACCATTTCTTACACACACACACACACACACACACATCAGAGCTACCACCACATATCCTAAGTTCCTGATCTGAAATGAGGCCAAATTTCCATTTTTTTTATATGCACCCCCCCCACACACATACACGCACACACATTATTCATCCAGAAATTTTTATTGTGGGCTGTATTCTCATTAGCTTGAGAGATTTCATAACTTCTTTTCCCCAGTGATTTACTGTTGCACTGTAATATCCTCCCGTATGCTAGTGAAACTGTTATGCTACGTATTTGTGGATACGGTTTCTCGCCCTCAAATACGCAGGCTAAAAGCGGGTCCCTATTCTAGACCGGGAGGTAACTCCTAAGAGCAGGACTGGACACAAAAACAAGGCAGTGGATATTACACATGTATTCTACACATAAGACACAGGACAATATACATCATAGGTATTACAAAGGATTGCCGGAGGGGCAAGTGAACACTGTACACACTTGCTATCTGTCACTTTACCTTTCTTGTTTAAGTATGGTACTATTCACCTGACACTCGTGTGACATACAACACATTTATATCTTCGGACACAGGAATGGCTTTGACACAATCTCCAAAACCCGTATAGCACTGGACGGCACTGTATACATGTATATCTTACTTTACACCTGTACCTCAGGTCTGGCGGCCGGGCGTCTATCACAGGCAGGGTCGCACGTAGAGGTATTTAACAGGGGGGGGGGGAACGTGGTATTTGGCATGCCCGGGTTGGCCACGCGGCTAAGACAAGGGGCTAATGCAGGTTTAACTGAACACAGGGGAGGGAGAGCATGAACGCCCGCACAAGACACAAAGATACACCAGGGGGAAGTCTAGGTTGTCACTGAGACGGTCTAGGGCAACAGGACTCTACCTTTCGATATAGGTCCGGCCTCGTTCTATCTACAGGCACGTCCAGTCTTATTCGGGGTTCTTGGTCACTTCACTCGAGGACACACGGTAGGGAATCACTCGTAAGATCCTGTAGATGCACACTAGAACTTAGCTTAAGGGTACACACACATATATATCGATAGTCCACTCCCTTGGGCGACACTGATGGGCCCAGGGCGATTCCTCCGTCAGGAGGGAACAGGGGCGGAGTGGCGGGCTCCTGGCCAGGGTCCCCACACGTGGCTGTGGGCTAAGGGCTCGGCCCGAAGAGGGCTAGGAGCCGAGCCTGATGTCGGATCTGTGAGCGTCGTCGGGAGACCTCGTCCACCGGTAGGTCGCACCCTGGTGCGCCAGGCAACTCCTGGGGCAGCAGGGGACCCAGGGAACTGGAACCCGGGGCGGCTGGGCTGCGGCAATGGCTCGAGGGCGGCGTCGCCGTCAGGGACGCCTCACGGGAAGCTCGGCCCGGGGGAGTGTTGGACGGAGCCCGGCGGCGGCTTCGGCTGGTCACCCGGGTGGAGTCGCACGGAACCAAGGTCCTGGGCGAGACTCTGCCACGTCTCGGGTGTGGGGCCTTCCCCGATGGCTGGTGCTCCCGTAGGAGGGGAGTGGACTAGGCCCAGCTCTACTCCGGACCCGACGTGGCTCGTGGCCAACACCTGGTGGGCTACGGGGAGGGTAGTCTCCTGGCGGCTTGTGGCCTGCTCTGTGCTGGGCCTGTTCTCCTGGTGGCTTGTGGCCTGCTCTATACTGGGCCAAGCGTGGCTCGTGGCCAACGCCTGTGGGGCCGTAGGGATAGCTTCCTGGCGGCTTGTGGCCTGCACTGCAGTAGGTCTAGTTTCTGGGCGGCTCGTGGCCTGCACTGTATTTAGTCTGGCGTGACTCGTGGCCAACGCCGAGAGGGCGCAGGGAGAGACAATTTCTTGGCGGCTCGTGGCCTGCTCTGCACTGGGCCAGCGTGACCCGTGGCCAACGCCTGTGGTGTCGTAGGGATAGCTGCCTGGCGGCTCGTGGCCTGCACTGCACTAGGTCTAGTTCCTTGGCGGCTTGTGGCCTGCACTGTAGTTGGCCTGGCGTGACTCGCGGCCTACGCCGAGAGGGCACAGGGAGAGACAGTTTCCTGGCGGCTTGTGGCCTGCACTGTGTTAGACCTGATCTCCTGGCGGCTTATGGCCTGCACAGTGTTTGGTCTGGTGTGGCTCGTGGCTGGTGTCGAGAAGGCACAGGGGGAGATGGCTTCCTGGCGGCTTGTGGCCTGCACTGTGTCGGGTCTACTTCCCTGGCAACTCGTGGCCTGCTCTGTGTTAGACCTGGTTGCCTGGCAGCTTGTGGCCTGCACTGTGTCGGGTCTATTTTTCTGGCGGCGGGTCTATTTTCCTGGCGGCGGGTGGCCTGCACTGTGTTGGGCCTATTACCCTGGCGGCTCGTGGCCTGCACTGTGTTAGGCTGGGCGTGGCTCGTGGCTAACGCCGAGGAGGTGAGCTCTGGGACGGCTATGGCCTGTATCAGTGAGCTTTTGTCACTAGCGGCTGAGGGACGGACTATGGCCGATCCTGCCTCATGCCCGGTACGGCTCGTGGCCGGTACCGCGGTGCCGCTCTTAGGGAAACGCCTACAGGAGACGGGCCGACACGCGTCCGTGTCGGGGCCCTGTGGCGGGGAGACAGCTGGGGAGCCGACAATCGCCAACTCTGCCCCGTACCCGGTACGAACTCTGTCAGTACCGCGGCGCTGTGTGGAGTTGTAAACTCCACCCCTTACCTGCAGAGCTGTGTTCCGGCTGGAGACAAGGTGCCGGCGACTGCTACCTTTCCGGGCCCTCATCTGAGCGCAAGAGGAGCGCCGGGGAGTCGGACAGGAAGGTCGTTCCTGCTCCCAGCCGCGCCGCGCTGGCAGTAATCTCCCGGTGATCTGGGGGGGGTTGGGGGAGCTGGTGTCGTCTGCTCCGCTTGCCGGGTGGTTGGTGGCTCTAACCCCTAACTCCTGTATTTCAGAAACAAATTATGTTGATACTGGAAAAAAGTATAAATATCATTCAGAAGTACAAGAGTTGCTATGAAGTTTCTTCTGTCTGAGAGAATAGGTTACGGTATTTACTGTAAGCTATAGTCAACAAAATAAGACCCCCGCCTTCGATGTAACTGGACCGTCATGCGTCTTGGTTGTTCTGTGTAACAAATAATTCAGGTTGATGTCACATCATTTTACTTCAATAAGAGACAACATAATACTCTACTGTACATCTTTACTGAAAGAAGATATATAATGCAATGATTCAAAGCTCGTTCGTCTCGTTTCACAGCGCAAAGCACAATGGGAATCAATATGCATTCTGCTGACACATAGAAAATAGTTTTCTGAAGATGGTTAGGAAAAAAGTAAAAAAAAAAAAAAAAAAAGAAAGCAGCGTGTCAATCTCTGCCGTGAAATGTGTTTTTTGACAAATACAACACTTTCAGCCCGACTTAACCCTTTCTATACCAAACATACCCAGTTTCTAGATATAATTAATCCCAAAGCCATCATCTGGTGTAAATGCTGAAGGATGGTGAGGTTAGAGGATGCAGTGAACGTGTTGGCCCTTACTGCAGCACAGTGGTTGTTGCGACTCCGCCCCCACGTACTCCCAGGGGCCGCCACACAGCATTGCATAGCCGTAGGCCTGCAAGAGGAGGGCAATACATAATAGTACGTCAGTTCACAAACGGATTTGCTATTTTTTTATTTGCAGGAAGATCAGTGAAAGTGGAGGAATGCTGCGGTGTCTTTTTTCGTGTTTGCAAGAACAATTATTAGTTATGGAAGTAAAGTAATAGAAAGTTATTTCATGAATTTCAGCTATGCGGTCTGTGCAACCTGCAAAGCTTCAATTGGCAGAGTTCTTATTTCGCTCTTTTCTGCTCCATTTCTGGATGTTAGACTGTGTGTTATAACCATATTAACCTGGAGATTTAAAGGAAAATTTTTACTGCACCTCAGCCGGATGAGATTCCTGAACCATCCCAGTAGATTTATTTATACGCTAACAGGGGTGACCGCGAAATGGACAAGTTGAACATTGCTTCTAGGAAAGCATTCTCTCCTGGGTTTTATATAAGCAAGTTCCTGACCATTCGTTAACCAAGCACATAGCATCACAGGCGGCACTGGGGCACACTAAAGGGAGGCCTATTCATAATCATATCAGTCATAGCAATCTTTTGATACTCAGTTACACCTGCCTTAGGAAATGGGTCACACAGCACGCAGGCGATAGGCAGAACTTAAGTTGGATGACGACTACTTGCACAAATCAAGCTTTCTGCTCACACTAGGGTATGATATAAACCAGTAAATGGCAATATGGGGAAGAGTAATTAACTGAGCATGTATGTAGTTAAGAACAAGAGTATTCATATGAGCGAGAGTAAAGAGTAGCCTATGCAAGGAAGACGTTACCCCTGCGGTGGGTGGAAAGCTGGCGATAGGGAGAGCTGGAACTGTTTCACCAGACAGCAGGATATCAGCTCGTGGCCATCCTTCTTTGTTGATCTTTTTCTGTTTCATGTACACTGAGAGTAGGCCAGCGTGCTGTCACAGATATTTCCTCTATATATCGACACCAAACTAGATATGCACATTATGTTGTATATTTTGTTAAAAAAAGGGGGGGGGGTCATTCTGGCTAATTACAGCTATATCTTTAAGAGTACCCCTGGGGAGGGGACCATAAATATCTCCAACAATGGCCTGCTTCCTGTTGACGACCCTGTTAGATGTCTTCTAGGCTACCAATGTCCGACTCACATTTCATTTAATTTCTGCAGTATTCTAGACGTTTCCTTTAACTTCCTATAAGTAGAACACAAACTCTCCTCTCAGGTTCACTTTCTGTAATTATATGCTGTGCCAGGAAGCACCATTAATAACAGTACAGTATTAATTATAGTCATTTAACTATGTTAGCCATTCCCCTGGTTCCGTTTTCTCTAGTATTTTTCTTTCGTTCTTTTTGACTTCGAGGTGATCATATAATTTGCCAGTGTTTGTTTTAAATTTTTTTTTATTTTTATGATGAACTTCAAAATTCAAGATAATGAAAAAGTATTGTAGTAATTTAGCTCTCCAGTCTCGAATGCAAAGTTCTCTCGTTCAAGGCCTTGGGTGATGTCACATGTGTTGACGCCACTGTTGACAGAGACGGAGTAGCATTCAGGTGAGAAAGGTTTTCGTTTGTTTTCCGTTTTGAGTGTTGCTGTGAGCTCTGTTTTCTCTAGGAGTTGAATTGTTGAATAATGATCATGGTATGTATAAATAAGAAACAGCAATTACTTGCTCAAGTGCTGAAATAATAGAAATATTTGGAAGTAAACATGCCAACCCGTGGTGCAGAGCAATGGGTTAGAATTTCAAATAAGCCCCAGAATCAAATGCCTGAATTCATGTCTCCTCTCTGAACCACAGATTATCAGGGTTAATATTTTTGTAAACTTCTGAGTACGATATTGTCAGGTAGCGTTATTCCGAATGAAGTTTTGAGCTGTACAGGAGTTTGGTTCGTTCTGAGTGTTGGTAATCACCATTTTCATCATAATTTATCAATCTAAAGCCTAAATATGTGTCCTGATTCAGTATAGTCTTTGCGTGTTATGCCCGAATGCATGGAGTGTGCCATGTCAATTAATATAAGCAATTTCCCAGGGGCGGTCATATAAAGATCCCATTAAACAGCCTGCTAATTGTGAACTTAAGTGTCTGTATATTCCTCTATGTCATGACTCATAACTGTTGTTTTTTTCATATAGTTCAGCAGTGGCCAGCAATTCTATGATAAGTGTTGCTTAGTGATCTTTTATAAACTTCAGTTTTTAAAATCTACTGTTATACATGCCTTTCAGTATGCCAGTATTTCAGTTGCAGATAAGAGTGTTGCATAGTGATCTTTTGTAAACTTCAATTTTTAAAATCTACTGTTATACACGCCTTTCAGTATGCCAGTATAGTTGCAGATGTTTTGTAGTCTTAATGGGAGAAAGTGCGAATGTTAACAAAAGGTAATTTCATATTATAATTATTGCAGGCTAATGACATAGAAGCAATATATTTGGTTATGTTCTTTCCAGGTACACTTTGTTAAATTAGAATGAACTGTTTAAATATTGCATTAACTGAAGTGCTTTTCGTATTTTCATATTATCACACACGAAGGGGGTGGGGGGGGGGAAATGCATATAAAATGACAAGGATACCGGTAAGTGTTGTCCAGTGTGTGACAAACGGCCATACTCTCTTCAGCTTAGTAGATCATCTGTAGTCGGTTTGTTTTCATCTGACGGAACTAGGTCACTTCCATTTCTATTATACACTGTCGTGGGTGCGGGCAATCAGGTGTTTTAGCTGTGAGTTAGTAACTGGTCTCCTTGGTACTTAAAACATTTCGCACAGTTCTCCAGTTTGATTGTATTTGTGCCATGAACAGAGCTGAAAAGGGTTTGGGATATCATCAGGTCAGAGTAAACATGCCATAGTACCTCTTAAATATGTCTGTGTACTGTATCTGTGTGGAGACCATATTGCATTCCCATGGAAACGTTGGCAATCTTGTGTGAATTAGTAATGTTTTGCTGGACTTTGTCACCAGTATATCTATAGCTGATTCACTTTAACTAGGCAGAGATTTTCGTCCTTTTGCAGCTAATATCTCGAAGCTCAGTGGCAGAATAAGACAGCACTACAACCCCACAGCCTTTCCATAGCACTTCATGACTTCCACCATTTCGAGTGTTATTCTCTTTTCAACAGCTCGTAATGATAAAGCGATGACTTTTCTCGCCCAGTTGAAGGGAACAGAATATAGAAATAAGGGAGTTATCTGGATATGATTTTTGCCCATACACCTATCATATGAACAGCTCATGTCTCACAAGAGTGAGAGAAAAGGGTAGGGAGGGAGGGCACGGTGATGAGTACATACCATCTTGTTGTGGACCTCTGAGATGCCCTGGTTGTGCATGAGGTAGTGACACAGGTCTTGCCCCACGGTTTGGTTCCTTGGGGTCACGTGCCACAGGTCACCCACATTACTAGGCTCCAGCAGCTGTCGAGAAGAAGGCCTCAGGGGCTAGAGGAGGCAGGGAGCTAGGAGAAGTATTGGGAAGAAAGGAAAAAAGCTGTGGAAAGACTCCTGGGCTAGGAAGGGGGATGTGGAGTGCGTAGAGGAGAGGAAGGGATTGGGGCAAAAAAAGGACTTGTAAGGTTCTGGAGATTAGGAAAAATACTTGGAAGGCTCAGGAGCTAGAAAAATGATTGAGGGAGAGGATTGAGAGGCTGGAGAGGGCTGTGGGGCCAGAAAAGGGCGTGTGGGAGGATAAGCACGGGACTGAAAGGCTGAGGGAGATACCAGGGGCAAAAAATTGGAGTGATTGGTTTGGAAAGAGATGAAGGGTCAAGAGTTCAAAACTGCAGTCTGTTTTAGAATAAAATGATCATTTCACCTGTTATGAATCAAGATGCTAAGTTAAGTCTGTGAATGTCTAATAATTTAATAATAATTTAAGTTTGGCTCCTAAGTTGCTATAAGGTTTTTGAATGTTTAATGGTGCTGTTAGTTTTAAATCTGTATATCAATGTGATAGCTAAGTAATGCTTTGTAATATGTATCTTGATGAAACATGTAGGTAAATGTTTAAGGGCTTTTTACTGTCGTATATTTAAGGATATTAGGTAGGTTTTAGAATGGCTGGTGATGAAGTTTGAATTTACATTCTAGCCTTGTTTTTTAAAGCTCTATAATGTTACTTGATATGCATTCTTGTTGGCCGTATAGTATAAGCTCCCCTGAGTCAGTGAAATAAAAGGGAGTGATAAATTGGATAAGGTAAACTGAAACTGAGGGAGAAGGGGAGTGGCAGAGAAAGAATGTGAAAGGCAAAGAGGACAAGGTGTGCGATTTATTATTATTATTATTTTTTTGAAAGAAATAAACCGACCAACCAACCATTCAGCCAACTTACATTCCTTGCTGTCTGTCTAATTGGTTATCTGTTTCTTTACGTATCTGTCTGTCTTTCTGTTTCTCTCTCTCTTTTTTTTTTTTTTTTAACTCGCTCGGTTTATTTCTGCATGTTTAACCATGTCTCCCTACTCACCTCCCTCCCTCTGCCCTTGTACCTACATACTTTCCAGACTGCCTAAATTTGGTCATTAACAGAGCGGAAATGAGTTAGGGATCTTCGTCAGGTAATTTTTAAAAATGCGCTGTAATTACCTTAGCATCGCCCTTCTCTTCATCTCGCCTTACCTCCGTGCGACAGTAGGTGAGACACTTGTGGTGGGAGGCGTTGCAGTCGTCTACATCAATGTCGTAGGCCTGGTAGGCCCGAGTGAGGTGGTCTTTCGCCATCAGGAACACGCAGCAGTGGCAATACGGAGGTTCCTTTGGCCTGACGGGGTCGGGAGGGGGTCAGTGTGATGGGATGAGGAGGGAGTTAGTGTGGTGGGGGAAGTGAGGTTTAGGCGTGTAGGTTAGTGGAAGTTGGATTAGGCAGGGAGAGCTAAAATAAGATTGTTTAGTGGGAGTGGGGAAGTAGAGGTTAAGGGGGGGAGTAGGTTAGGTGGTGGTTGGATTAGGTAGGAAGAGGTAAAATTAATAGGAGGGGTAAGTGGGGTGGGGAATGTGGAGGTTCAACGGGCTGGGGAGGTTAAGGTTAGGTTACGTTGGGTTAGACAAAGAGAGGTGAAAAAGCAAGGGTTAGTGTGATGGGAGGTGGGGACTGAATGAGGAAGTTTTTGGCAATGCAAGAAGTTACGAGGGAGTTAATATGGCCGGGAAGGAGGAGGTCTGGAGACGGAGGTTAAGGAAGTGGTAGGAGATGTTTGAGTTAGGGTAGGAGGGAGGTGGAGGTTTCAGTGTCAGGGGAGAGGGTCAGTGAAGTGTTTAACCTGTTCGGTTCGGTGACATCTTTTTACGGTCTATTCTTTCTCTTCCAAGACAGTTATATTCACCTTTGGAAAGATCTCTCGTAGTGAACGTGTTAATAAAAGCTTATTTAACTTCCAACTCGAAAAGTCTCTCGAAAGGAGAATGAAATTTCCTCGATAGAAAAGATTAAAATATAAAATGCGCATCGGACTGAAAGGGTTATGGCAACCAAGGATGGTAGGCTAATGGTAGTGATAACTGACGGGAGGCAGGTGAAAACGTAACCGCCTGTTGTACAAATTATTACGGAATTGGGTAGGGAGCCCACTTGTTCCCTGCGTGTCGAAAAATGCAAGTGAGAGAAAAGGAAGGTGACGGTGGGGGTTGGGGCAAGACCAATACCATTTGCAGGTGCGTGAGAATGTTAATGGAACTTTCATGTAGGTTTTCGGTCCCCCCAAAAAGACTTAAACAGCTGTGCTCTAAATCTCTTCACGTACCCATATGAATGTTCTTAACAGGATGGTAATGATGGTGATGGTGATGGTGATGATTACAATACTGAATAAATAATCTTTCATGCTGGCTGTATTTGAACATGAATGCTGAACAAATATATGAAATATGTTTGCAAATCTGGCAGTACTGACAAATTTTACCCCGTTATGAATATAAATACCCATGTATTAGTGGGAATAGGGTTGGAAAAATCATGATGAAAGTGAATAATGATGATGGTGGTGATTTTAATGTTGATGATGATGTTATGAGTGTTTGTGGTGATGTTATGGATTATGATAATGGCACCGTATAGTTAGTGGTGGTGATGGTGATAACAGAGATGAAACTCAGATCAATACCAAACAGATGCGGGTGCTTACCATACAGCAGATGGTAATAGCAGAAGGAGCAGCAGCAGCAAAGGAAAGCGGGAGAAGAAGAGAGCTTTAGTCAGTCGAAGGAGAACCCGCATTGTGCCTCCCTCTCTTTCTCTTCTTGATTCTTTTGCTTTTCTTGTATTTCTGCTTCACTTCAGCCCCGGATTTTTCTTCTTTTCCAGAATTTGTCGTGTCTCCTTTCCCTTCACTCAGTCTGTCGCTTTTTTTTTTTTTTTTTTTATATTTTTTTTTTTTATAATTTTTTTTTTTTTTTTTTTTTGTTTTTTTTGTTTTTCGTTTTTTTTTTTTTTTTTGTTCTTTTCCTTCGGTTTTTCCTATTTTTTTTATTGCTTTATTTTCCACTTTCGAGATTACTTTT
>JAGKTI010006758.1:1288-18737 GCA_018397915.1 Birgus latro | reverse complement strand
GAAAGCCGCCGTTGTAGTAAAGGGGTTAATTACGAGTCTCCCTTTGCCTGAAAAACGGAGAGGAGGGAGGGGGGAGGAGAGGAGTAGGGAGAGAAAAGAAGGGAGAGAGGAAGGTAGTGGAAGAACAGATGGGGGAAGAGGGAGATAGGGAAAGGAGAAAAGAGGAAGGAAAGGAGACAGGGAGAGAGAGGGAGAGGAGGGGGGAAGGGAGAGAAGGGAAGGTACGAAGGGGGAGGGAGAGGAGGGAGGTAGAGAGAAGAGAAAGGAGAGAAGGGAGGTATTGAGAAAGAAAGGAAAGGAGCTGAGGTAGACAGAGAAAAGAGGAAGGGGAAAGCAAGAAAAGGAAAGGAAAGAAGGTAGAGAGAGAAAGGAAGAAGAGGAAGGGGATAGCAAGAGAAGGGAAAAAAAAAAGGGGAAAGAAGAGTGACGAAGGAATGAACGGGGGAAGAGAGGGAAAGGAACGGAAAGAAATGAGGTAGAGAGAAAAAGAAAATAAAGGGACAGGGAGAGGAAGTGAAAGGAGAGTAGGGAGAGAAAGGAGGACGTGGATAAAGACAGTAAATGAAGACAGAATTAGGTAGATAATTGAGAAATGATGGAAGTTGAGGGATAAAGGGATGCAGAAGAGAGAAGTAAGAAGGGTGAGAAACACAAAGGGAGGAGACAGGAAGATAGAGGAATGGAAAAGAGTATTAGGCAGAGATTGTAGAAGGAATGGAGGTAGAGAGAGAGAGAGAGGAAAGGGTAGAGAAAATCTAAGAGAACATCAAATATTTGTTCACCAAACACCTATAGGCCTCTCTTCCATTCATCCTTTTTTCCCTTCACTTCTCCCCCTTTTAGTTTACTCCTTCCCCTCCCTTCATCCGCTTATTTTCTTGCTCCTATCATCCTTTTTCCCCCGTTCTCCTCCTCTCCCCTCCCTTCTCCCTCATTCTTCTTACTTCTCATTTCCCTGTTCTACCCTCCTCTCCCTTCTCGCCCCTTCTTCTTCCCTCTCCTCCTCTCTCTTCTCCTCCAGTTTTCTTTCCAATCCCCCCTTTTCCGTTCTTCCGCTCACATTCTATCTTTCCGTTCTCCCGGTTTCTTCCCCTTTACTCCCATCTTCCTCTTCCTTCCTTTTTCTTCTCCGCTTTCTTTTTCCCTCTCCTCTTCTTCCCCTATCTTTTCCATAATCCCCCTACTTCTTATTCTCCCTCCCCCCTTCATCTATCATCCCTCCCTCTTCCCCTTTTCCTGCTTCTTCCCATCCTCCTATTTCCCTCTTCTAACATATTCTTGCTTTTCTCTCCCAATTCTCCATTCTTCACTCCCTCACTGGTTTTACTCGCACTTCTGTCCAGTTCCCCCTTCTCTTTCCTCCTTCTTCTCCTTCCTTTTTTCCAAGTTTTCCCTTTCCTTCCGTCCCATCGCCTTTATTTTTCGCCTCGTTGCCTTCTTTGGCACTACTTTTGTGTTGTTAAAGTCTCTGTTTTTCTACCTAATTCTTAACTCCTCGTTTCGTTTCATTTTGTTTTCTCCTTGCTCCATTCTGTTTTCTTTTTCTTCATCTCCAAACTTTATTTTTCTGGCGTCATTTAACTACACAATATCTGCTTTTCCAGACATTGTATATAATTTGCAGATAATACTTTCTGTGAAGATGAAAAGGAAAAAAAAATCTGAATTACCTTTTCATGTTTGACGTAGTTATTGCTAGGATGGATAATTTACACATAAACTTTACTGATGGCTGTGCAGAGGTGGTCGCTTAACGTAGTAAAAGCTAATGTTTGAGGCGCTTATTAATTTCCAAACAGAACCGAAATTTATGCAAGTTATACGTAATTACATTTGTTTACATCGTTTTCTTTGATGGAGTCTAAATCCCTCCCGCTCTTCAGCATTTCCTGCCTTATTTCCTCAAAAAACCCGCTGCGCTTCAGGTATTTTTGCTTGCTCCACATAATAGCAGGTAAATGTAAGAAGTCGAGCAAAATCCTGGGGCTGTGCAGAAAAATATAGCGCCTGTAAGCACTTGACTCGAGTCGATTTGGGACGCGAGTCGACCTGGCAACTTACTGAACCGGCACGGACTGCGTGCTCGGCTCCAGTGTGAATTTGGCCGTGCAACAGGAGGGTTGTTGTACTCCTCTCTCTCATAGGTGTGTGGACTTCCTGGCCTTGCTCTGCTAAAGGCATCAACGTACTCAAACTGCAATGGGAGTGCATATCAACGAAAACTGTAAGTTGTCCATTACTTAGGATGTATGAGAGTGCTATTGTTATTTGTGTTAACTAGCTATTGTCATGGATGCTTAATCTATGAGCAGCTTCAGGGATTGTGCAACGCTGTAATTTGTTGTAGCTGTGTGTTTAGACTGTGTTGTAAATTGTAGTGGCAAGGAACCGTGTGGCATAAGGTAGTATTGTAGCAGGTGTAGCAGTCTAATCATGTATCTTCCTGAACGATTATTTTGCATATTGCGTCTTCCTCCTTTCTTGTATGTCTTTGTACTGTGGGTTTGAATTTCAGAGATAACACAGAGGAGAATATTACCTTACCCTCTGTGAAAGTAGACTATTAGGAATAGCTGCTAGAGATGGTCTACTGAAGCACGGAAGCACATGGTGTACGAGGTGTACTCTCATTTGTCTACTTGCCTCGGAAAATACAGGCAGATTACCCCCATACACCTGTAGGCCTGTTCACCATTGATTATGAACACCATTCATGAAGAATCTTATTGATTACAATTAGGGGATCATTGCCATTGCCAAATTAATCGGGCGTGATGCACCGGGATAAGAATCTGTTGAGTAAGCGAGCCGGGAAACCAAGGTTTTCCCCGCTGGGCGAGCAAGCCACATCTTCCCTGTCCTCAAATGGTACAGGTAGATAAGCATGGAATAAATAATCTCCAGTATTAATCCAGATTTAACGGTAATTTTCTGTAAAAAAAAAAAAAAAATAGATTCTGAGCTTGCCCTTCACCTTCATTATCTAGGAAAATTGTCGTAAATAAGAAAGGTGAAGGATGCAGCCTGGTGCAGATGTCTGGTGGTGTTGCTGTTCTTCGTTTTTTGGTGAGCAACCGCGATCTGTCTAAGCAGACCCATCAGCCGCAGGTAAACCAACCACCCCTGCAGAGCCATCCTGTGCAATGAACATTTGCTTTTTGTTCAGAATGTTGTTCATGATGCTTTGCCATGATCGCTGTCACGGAATTTCTCCTGAAGAGATTGTAGTTATTTTTTTAAATGAATGTCGTAGTCTAATATAAGTGTGATAGGCTAGGTTACATATGCATTTGTTTTCTGTATTTTATTATTTTCGAGGTCGTGTACCGGTATGTAATTTTATGAGTTGCGTTATTTGATGAAGTGCCTTTTTTTTTTTTTTTTTTTTTTTTTAGGTTATCCTGTATCAGTGTAATGTGCAATTTATTGTAGCCTACACGTATATTTATGGCTGTAGGATTTTTTTCCCTTCATTTTCAGTTTTTGAAGGTGTTCAGGATGTTTTTGTGTGACTCATAAATCTTAGGGAGAATGCAGTGTTTCTCCATTTTTTTTTTTTTCCTTATCACAATTTGTACACTCTCGCACACGCCTCATTATCGATTTTTTTTTCTGTTTACAGTTCTCTGCAGTCATTAAACACGTAGCTTATTCATCAAAATTATCATACTTGTCATGAATACCGGAACATCAGTTTTAATCTGGCCACAGAACTACGCATCATTTCTTTCCTGGTTCGCATATGATACGGTAATGAGCAAATAATTACATTTTTATTTCCACACAGTAGCGGGAACCATGGTCAAGATTTTCTTATATTGTAATTGTGTAGTGTATGTTCACGTAATTGCAGTATTTCTCAAAATATCCGTGAACACGGAAAAAAAAAAAAGTTAACCGGACTGGTAATGATATCAGTTGCCTTTAAATTTATTTTGGAATCACTGTAACCAATGGCCTTTTACTTTTTTTCTTCTTTTTATTTGGTGGGTCATTTTCTTGGAACTGAAAACGTTCATGCAGAATTTGACGCTTTTCCGACTAAAACCTCCATGGATTACTCCCACGTTTTAGAACTGCAAGGGTCGAGGGACGGGTGATAGGACGGGAGGAAAAATGTCAAAGGGAAGGGGGACAGAAGTAAGTGTGGAAGCTGCAGGGGTGCTACCGGGAGATTAGATTGGTTACATGTGCTCAAATCCTGCTTGACTATTTTGCCTACAGTTGGCTAATATCGTTTTGTACGATATTTGTGCAGAGTATGGTGGTATTAGAATTCAAGTAACCGAAAAAGACGGCAACGTGTAATAAGTGAAATAAATCACTCAGGAAGAGGTGTTAGAGAGCTTCCCTAGCCGACGAGAATACTGGCCTTGGTGTTTTTGGAAAATAATTAAATGGTAGTGATTTAGTAGACAGGTTAGAAAATTAAGAAAAGCGATAAATAATGAAATGGTAGATAGGTTGAATAAATTAAGAAGTAAGCGGTAAATAATGAAATGGTAGATAGGTTCAAAAATTAAAAAGCAAGCGAAGAACACAATTTATCCTTACCACCAGCGGACTGTTTCACTTAGCTTGAGAGAGGCTGTTGGTAATGAAGTATGAATTAAGAAACCAGCTCTTAACCACTTAGTAGATCATTTTTTTTTTTAAATGTCATTCTAGCATTCAGTCAGCTTAGACCTCTGATAATGAAGAGAAATAAGAACGGAAGAGTGTGCCAGGACCAGATTATACTGCAAGAATAATAGTAGTTTCAAAAGGAAGATGTATGTAGTATTTCTAGATTAGGAAAAGACATATAACAGTAGATAGGTACCGTTAGGCAGTTTGGAAAGTACTGTACCAGTGCCGTGTTTAGAAAATTAATCTAATGCATGCAGCAGTTGGTACCGTACCTTTGTAAGCTATTGAAGCAGTAGAAAGTGCAGCCGATGGTACAAAGGCAGTGTAGATAGTTTAGTACAAGTATGAAATTTGATAGGACTAAAGTTTGAGACAGGAATTTGTGTTATGCCCAGGACTCATATTCTCGTCGGTTGAGGAAGTTTCCTAACACCTTTTCCTGAGCGATAAGTTTTGGCTTCTTACACCTTAATGTCTTCTGTTATATACATAAATTCTCTGAATATCGGCCATACTCTGCATAAATAATGCACAAAAAGGTATGAACTAGCCATATTCAAAAATATATACATTGCTAAGGAGACGTTGTTAGGGAGCTTCTTTAACCGACGAGAAAACAAGCCCAGGACAGTTTAGTGTGCACTGGGATAGAATTGTCAGAATGGTCGAGAGCAGTCGGAAGGGCGCTTATTTCCGAACTTGAGAGAGAGAGAGAAGGGGGGGGGGCTGAAAGCGTTGTGCAAGAATAATGGGATGTGAACATTAATGCTTGGGTTGAGTGCAGTATGAAATTGGTATGTGAACTGGAGACAAGTGGAACAGACTGACAACTTAGGTTCTAGTTACCATAAATAAATAAATAAATAAATTGATTGCCTACGTTTAAAGTGAGAGAAAAATTTTGTGAACCGAAGAGACTTGAGAAAGAACAGGAAGTTGAAGAATTAAGTGATAATTCAAGTAGCCTTCTGTTACGTAAAATAGTTTCAGGATGTCTGTGCGTGACCTGGCGGATGAATGAAATTTTGAAGAAGGTAATAGCACACAGAAGGAACTTCATTCATTCATTCATCTTCCAATCCTACGTTGCCCCATGAGGAGCGTAGGAGCCCGGGGCTAGGCAAGTTGGTCCTGACATTTAAGATGAGAGTGACCAGCCTCACTCATCCCTGAGTGGCATTACGTGAGCAATAAACCCTAACCATCCCTTGGATATAAACCTTCACTGCTCAGTTCGATTGAAGCGCCGTAATTACCCACTAAACCACCAGGCGCAAAATTTGGTTATTTGGTTACCACCCATTGTAGTAAATGGTTTCCTGGTGTACAGGAAACCATTTGGCTTGTCAATCAGTGTAGAGTCACCTACAGGCAGAAGGAAGAGGAAAGAATGAAGGAAGGAAAGACAGAAGAGGGAGTGTGAAGTCATCCGTAGGCAGAAGGACGAGGAAAGAATGAAGGAAAGAAAGGCAGAAGAGGATGGAATGAAACAAGGATGGAGGAGAAAAAAGGGCAGACACCGGAGAGCAGCACAACATCGAAGTATTCTGGTTAATTTCTTAAATTCTGTGAACATGTTTCCATTTTACAACTTACTGTTTTCATTTTACTTTAGAAATAGAATGCAGCTCCTAGCGCTGAAGTACAGTTGCAGTCAGGAATATCTCTTCACTTTTGGGTTGAAGAATTACGAGATCCTGACACAGTATTCTGAAAACTTTCTTAGGTTTCAAAGATAACATCACTAAGTTTCGAAAGTCATTGTTCACCGTCGTACCTTTTATCGTAAAGCAGCGAATCAATATTAGATTCCACAATAGTATCTGCGCCTGAGAAATTAAATTAAGAGGCTCACAGTGTCAGTAATGTTCACTCACTCTAAGGCAGGTATTCTCGTCGGTTAAGGAAGGTCCTTAACATTTTTTCCTAAGTAATTTCTTTTGTTCATAACACCTTACTGCCCTCTTCTGGGTTACATAAATCCTTTTAATAACGCCATACTCCGCATTAATAACGTACGTCCGAGAATACGAGCGTAGAAAAGTAAGGTACCGTACGCAAATACGAGTACTGTATCGGAAGGTTTAGAGAGGCTGAAATGTAATTCAGCAGACACATGGCCATCCCACTGCGACAAACGTCAGGTTCTAATTAGCCTGGTTCATATGTAGTGTAATTACATTGGGATTAAGAAGTTACCCGGTACCGTAATTTAGGTTATGGGCACTGCAGTCGGAGGGATTATGTTGTGATAGAGGAATTATAATGTGATAACGTACATTACAGTGTGGAGATGAACACAGGGGATCCTTGTACTCAGCTGCATAAAACCATCTTGTGTTAGGCGGTATAGAATAGCCTACCAGAATTGGCCCTATCATGAAAGGGTTAATGGTGACCGTATTAACTTCTTCATGGTCCAGTAACTTACCTTTATCTTACCAAAATCGTCCGGCTGTAGCTGGAATAGATTAGCTGCTAGATTTGTCCCGACCATGAGGGGATGAGAGCTTTTTTTTTTTTCCTTTCTTTCAGAGTCTGAGGATTTGTCTTTGAATGTGTACCAGACTGTCATCTTAAAACGTTGCCACAAACTCACTTTCATTCTGTTCAGGAGAAACCTCGTAGCCAATCCTGAAGGAGTTAGCGACATTCTGCACTTAAAGCAATCACCGTCAGGCTGGCAGTTCTCATTCAAAGTCCTCGGTACGGCGCTGCTGTACCGTAATGAGAGACACATCGTTACTGACGCTCTTATACGTCTGCGAGTTCTCCCACGATTCAGTTCACCTTATGGGAAACTTTTGACTAGATGGGTTGGGTATAGCCTTCATTAACAATCCCTTCTAAAGAAAAAAAAATCTCCATAAGGGTGACAATTCTCGTTTAAGTCTTGAGGATGGTGTAGTAGCAGCAGCAGCGTAATGAACGTCATCATCGGTACTATTACAGTATACACCTACCCGTTTCCTCGCCCAGTTCTATTTCCGTCCCACTCCAGTTCACATCAGGTGGACCGGGCCGGATTTGGGTCCGGATGTGATTGGATTTTGTGATTTTTCCGTTTTCCTCCCTCCTGCTCTTGCGCTTCCTCCTCCCATCTCTTAGCTCCACCTCCTCTTTTTATCTTTCCCCATTATGTATTTGCTGGTATTTCTTACTGTTGTTCGTCCTCCCCTCTCCTTCACCTCGTCTTTTATCTTTCCTCTTTCCTTGTTATTTTTATTTCTAATTTGTGTCGAGATGCGCGCGCGCGCGCGCGCGCATCTTTCTTCGTCTTGACATTGCTGTTGCTCTTACTCATGACTTCCCCACCTCCTCTTTCTTACGTCTTTATTTTTCTTTTTCCTAGTTTAAAAATAAAATAGCACTGGTTCTTGCGTTCATGTTCTGCGCTTTGGTAATCTTCCTCTTTCTCCATTCCTTCTTTTCTTCCTCGATTGGAGTGTTTGGGGACAAGAGGAGGCCGTCATTATTACTGTACACTCCAGGTCTGGTCTTATTCGAGGACAGGAGTTGCTTGTTAAGAACCAACGGGCCCACTGAAGTTTATGTTCTTGTATCCTCCTCCTCCTCCTCCTCCTCCTGCTCCTGCTCCTCCTCCTCCTCCTGCTCCTCCTGCTCCTGCTCCTCCTCCTCCTCCTCCTCTTTTTTTTCTTATAATCAGTGATGATGATATGATGATAATGGATGATGATGATGACGATGATTATGATAATAATAATGACAATAATGATGATGATGATAATAATAATAATATTATTATTATTATTATTATTATTAGTTTGATTATTTGTATTAGTATTAATGTGATTGTTTCATTGTTTTCATTTCCTTTATAACCTCTCTCTTCTGTGTGTGTGTGTGTGTGTGTGTGTGCGTGCGTGCGTGCGCTATTATTTTTTCCCGTACACATAATTATATCTCACTGTTTTTGTTTTTCTTTCCAGAATTTCAGCGTCTGGATAGAATCGGTCAAGAGGAAGACGAATAGGGGATCAAAGGAAGAAGTGACAGTAGTTAACGGCTGGAGAGAAAATAAAATAATAAAGAACAGTCTTTGGAAACGAGGTGATTAAGCAGATGATTAGAAATAGCAAATTGACTTATAATACCAACAAAATAAAGAAGAGGAAATGAAAAGATAATGCGAAAAATCAACTAAAACCGGGAAAACTTAATAAAGATGCCGGTAATATAATCCAAGCAAGACTTCCAGATCAAGAGGTGCCATATTGTAGAAGAAGAGAGAGAGAGAGAGAATAGAATAGCAAATAATGATCTGTAGAAGTCTTATTAATATACGGTAAAATGATTAAAACGGAGGAAACAATGACAAAGAATTATTTGTTGGAGAAAAGTGAGAGGAAAAAATGACAAGTGAAAAAGTTAAAATAAAACAACAGTAAACAGAAGAAATTAGCATAAATAAAGAACTGACCAAGCCATCAATTAGTGAGACGAACATGACCAAAGAGAAAAGAAAAGAACTAAAGAAACGGAGAGAAAAGAATTACGAAGAAGAATAAGGAATAGTAGAACTCCAGAAAAAAATGAGAAAATACCAAAACAGCATTTAGTAAGGCGAACAGTATCTTAAAAAAAAAAATAACTGAAAATTCCCAGTAAAAAATAAGATAGAAAAACAATAAAAAAAAAACGAAAGGTAGAGACGAACATTATCAAAGCATATTGAAAGAGAGGGAGCGGAAAAACGAGAGAGAGGGAGAGGGGAGAGGGAGGTCAGGTTGCAAATAAGAATAATATAACAGAACTTCAGAAAAATACTGCGGGCGACTGAAAAGACCAGAACAAGTAGACAGACATCAGCGGAAAAAAGACGATTGGAAGGAGGGAGATAATTACGTAGAAAAAAACAAGGAAATAACAAGAAGTGAGACGGACATCATCAGAGAGAGAGAGAGAAAGACAATAAAGAAAGAGGGGAAAGAAGAGGGAAGCGGAGTGTGAGAAGCAGATAAGGACGGAGCGAGAGGGAGAAGTGAGAGAGAAGGGAATGCAAGGAGAATGACAGGGATTATCACCTCTTCTTCCTCTTCCTCCCTCCTCCTCCTCTTCCTACTCTTCCTCCTCGCCACATCCACATCCTCCCCTCCTTACAGTGCAGAAGGTAAGCGAAATTTGTGTATGTTGTGCATGGTATCCCGATGATAATTTCCACTTTTTTTTTTCGTATATTATTGTATTTCTTTAGTGTATTGTTAATGTACTCTTCTGCATGGTTGTGATTTTTTTTTAAAATATATAATAGGTATGAGGATGTTAAGAGTGTGGGGACTTATCGGGGAAAAATATCAGTATACTTTTTTTTAGGATGTTGAATTTCTTTGCCTATATGTGTGAGAACATTAGGTGTTGTTAAGTTTTGGGGCATTATAAGGTAAAGGTAAGTTTGTCTGACGCTCTGGTAAAATAAATGTACAATAGCTACGTTAGCTACATATATGTCATGATAAGATTATACACGTGCGTAGGTGGATGTTGGCCATATTATTTGGGGTTAATGTTTGTCAGTAATCTCGGTCAGATACTAAAACAATGTACGGTATTCACGATGCTGTGTAGCGGTATCTGTAATGGATCTCCAATTTTTAGGCATTAGGTAACTCATACGCATAGAATGATTGCGTATTATAAGATAGTTAAACTTACGTATGATACGCCATAAAACAAAGGGAAATTTAAATCCTCCTAAAATCACACGGTACCTGATATGCTACCTCTCATTTACTGTCACTCGTTAATTAAACAAGAATCCCAGTCTAAAACTTGTCACAATTCGACTAGCAGCCCTGGCAGTTATGAAGTACAATAAAAGGTTATGGTTCTCATCTATCAGGGAAGATGGAGCCTAGCTTGAGCACAGTCTGGTCCTGTCGTCCGGAAGGCGAACGACACGGTTCACAGATATGGCCAGCCGATACGTGCCAGTATGCGCTTGCGTAGCCCTTTTTTTTAAGGTAACCTAATACACCGTAATTGGTTATATACAATTTTCCCCACCTTGACCTGTCAAACTTCTCATTAAGCATTGGGTAAAGAACTTGACCGCAGTGCTCAGATACGCTTATACCGGTGGTTAGGGGTCCATGCAATAGACCTTATTCCACAAATTCTACTACAGGAATCTGGATCCTCAAGCGGAACGGGTACGAAAGGTAAAAACAATAGGATTTTTAGATCTTGACTTTAGAAAGTGTCCCCCAGGGGACTTTTAATTATTATTTTTTATTTGTTTAATCTGCTTATTAATATTCCTTCAACTCCAGGTATTTTTATTTATCTTGGGATGGGAGACACAATTCGGCGGTGAATGGGTTAATACAATGTCACAAGCTGACGTCGTTCCAACAACAGTTTGGTGGTCGTTAGGGCGGTAATGACGAAGGGACACCATTCTAGAGTTTCGAGGTTCCCTCGCAAAGTAAGGTGACGGCGGTGATACTGGCCTGCAACACAACTTCCCGCTGCTAGAGAGAGACGCCTTCATGTGATGGCATCGATATAACTGAGCAGCTCCTCTGCCAGCAAAACGCCCCTCATATCCCTCCTTATCACATGACAGGAGGATGGTGGACTGCTGACGGATAACTTAAACCTGCAGTCCACCGCGTTCACGTCCAGAAGAGATTGGCTAGACAGCAGTGCAGCTTATTCCTTTACTGTATACATCGAGAGGAATAAGTACGCTCATTTGCTGGTAGTTCAATGGCATTATTACAATCACAGCAGGATAAGTAACACTTCTTGCGTCAGTCTGTCCGTATGTGCCTGCCCGTCCGACTGTTCGGGTTCTAACTTTTCAAAGCCCTAACCTGGAAACCATTATTTTTTAAGCTGGTAGCCATCGACCATATCTACATCAAGTTCGAATATGAAGGTCATGGATCAACTGTGAAAAGTCGGTAGAGCGAAAGAAATTTACACCCAACTCTCGCAGTACTTTAGTGAAAGCGCATTATTTATTTATGTACTGCTATATAAGTACACAGAACGTATTTTTTATTTCTCTAAACCCTCTGTCGCTGTCCTTCCTCGTTAAGACATACATACAGTCGCCTGTAAAACATAGCTACGGCACAGACATTTTTTTTTCCACACTCGTACAGGTATTTTCCAACCGACTAAACTTCCAAATATTCTCTGTTCAGACTTACTTCAAATGGAGACAGATTTATTCGATGGAAACGGCCGCACTTCCCCGCGGAATAATGATACCGACTCGTTTACCGCCTTTCTCCCTCCCTACCAGCATGTTTACCAAGTGGAACTCTCCCTTCCCGCTATCAATATACCTCCTTCCCCTGTTGTCGTCGTACACACACACACACACACACACACACACACCACTCGGATGTTAAATTTAAACTTTTTTTGAAATGTGAGTTCTATTTTTTTTTTTTCGGATTGGTTTAGTGGTTGCAAGCGAGTGAGCGCAGCGAGGAAGGCGATATTTACGTTCAGCTGAGAAATGAGCGGCCCGACACGACACGTGATGGTTTTCAGAGGCTAACAACTTTTCTACTATGTGAGATAGAGAAGAGATTCTTTCAGCAGGTTCCTGTTCTTAATGCATTTTACAGATTTATTTTTAGCTATACATATTTACTCATGCGACCAAAGAAACCCCTTGGAATACCAACTTTCCAAGGGAATGTGCAGAGGGCTTCAGTTGAGGTGTTCCATTATGAAATGGAACTTAAAAAAGATTTCCTGTTGTAACACTATGTTTTCTTGCATGAATTCTAACAGTTAAGAATCGGACATTACGCTCATAATTTTACATGAAAGTTTTTTATATGTTTAGGGGGTGAAATCAGCAAGGGTATATCGTCCCATATCTGCGTTTTATCATTCAGTCAATAGCCAGGCGTTTACCGATGCAGTTTGTTGACATGGCAAGTCGGGAACAGAGAAGTGAACATTACGCGTGTGATGAATGCTACGGCGCCTCGCTATATGCACATCCAGTGAGAAAAGTGAGAAAGCATATACTTTATTTCAGTTATTCATCTTATTGATCAACTGCTTCACCAGAAATGTTGAAAGTTTACACCAAGATGAAATTATAATGATAAGAATTATGTACAAACGCTCGCTCGCTCGTCACACGCTCACAAAGTGCATTTTATGTGTATGTGCGTTTGTGTGTGTGTGTGTGTGTGTGACGTAAGGTTTATGGTGGAACAGATGAAAGTGTTTTAACCCCTTGAGCTCGAGGACGTACCGGGTACTTGCTGTGTGTGTGTGTGTGTGTGTGTGTGTGTGTGTGTGTTTACCGTCAGACATTTATATTCGCCTTTAGTACTGAGGGTATTAATGAAAGCTCTTCGTAACCCCGTCAGTTCGAAAAGTCTTTGTTAAACTCAAAAGAAAATGAAATACCAAGAATAAAATAAGTACTAATTATAACTGGAATCGAACAGGCCTCTATACGAACAACAGTCCACTCCTTTACTACTCACCTCGATCTCATACTGCTTGCTTAAGTTCTTTCACCTTAACTTGGCCCTAGATTATCGTCCCTTTGCAGTTTCTTACACGTAGCTCAGTGGCAGAAAGGGACAATGCTACGGCTATACATCCTTTAAATAATACTTCCGAGACTAGCATTATATTCTGGTGTTAATTTACTGCTACAACCCAGCGTTCAAGATGGAGAGATGGCAATAATTTTTGGCCAAAATAGAGTGAAATAGTGTAGGCCTCCCAAGACGTTGTTAGAGTGTAAATTGAGCGTGAAATAGCGAGGTGGGTGAGTGTGAGTGTGAGGCTGATGTAATAATGCGTCTTCATCCATTTCAAACACACTGGGGCCACGGCGGAATGGGGTTTTAACCGCACCCAAGTGTTTACGTTTACCCGCATAGAATATTGTCTGGTCGGCAGGGAAGAGGATATTCCCACCTGTGTACTTGCCTTGTCTGTTTACGCCTTCTTTTTTCCATTGACGCTTATAGATTTTATTTGTCGTACGTGTTTGAACTGCAGAATTGCCCTGCTGCCGGTAAAATGTGGTTACGACGTAGCACTTGACTCTGATGACCAAAGCAACTTTTATTTCCTACTTTGCTAACGTATGCATCATGCATGTATTTTTAAGAAAGTACATAAAGCATAGAGCTTGGAAAATTTGTCGCATTCGTATAAAATTGAACTTAGGGAAAGCCATGTTTAAGACTGATTAATTTCGAGATGCCTGAACATATTGGATTAAGACTGGAGGTCATAGGCACTGCGAAAGACTGAATATTGGAGACAGATTCTAATTATATCATCGTTAGTCTGTCAGTAAATCAGAACGACTCACAAGATGCAGTTTAAGGCAATAGACAGAGAGCCAAATAGACTATACCATAACTTGGGATTAGTATCACAGACCTTCCCCGTGACTTGCCTGGTTGCCATATGTTGCAGGGACATTACTTCCAAGCGTTGTTTATGGCGGCCTCCCGGGAAGTTATCCGTCTCCCACTGCCATACATACAGTGCTTGGGTCTCTCTCTCTCTCTCTCTCTCTCTCTCTCTCTCTCTCTCTCTCTGTAAATTTCCAGGCGAAAGAAAATTAACTCAGAACGGAAGCACTACTGATCAATATCCTGATTCCACAATGTTAGGAAATATTTTTCAGTAAATGGAATTGCAAGTAGTACAGTAAATTATTTTGGATCATAGAAATATATGATAAAAAAAAAAATGACGGTTTATTGTGTGTATAGCGAAGAAACTAAAGAAGAGGTGATCATCGTTTAAGCATATAGGCTATGCCGGTAGTCTTACGTACATACATACATACAGTTAGTTTTTGAGTGTATAACAAAGTAAACAGACGAAAAAAATGAATTGGTTTTGAGTATGTATAAATACGAATGGGAAATGATGGAGCAGGATGAAGATATATAAATAAGAGTAAGATAGAGTATGTACCAAGTGGAGCTTCGGTAAGACTTTACTAGGATGGACTGAATGTAAATAAGATGGAGAGAGAGAGAGAGAGAGGGGAGGAAAAGTTGTGAAAAATGTTATCGGTTTGTCTAATAATTTGAAAGAGAAGAGAATGTGGCAAAAACAGAGAGAAAAAAAAATATGAAAAATGTTATTGGTATGTCTAATTTGAAAGAGAAGAGAATGTGGCGAAAACAGAGAGAGAGAGGGGGGGGGAGAGAGGGAAATGGTGGCAAAAGTGGTAAACCTAAATACAGAGAAAGAGAGAGGAGGCAAAATATTGCGCAAGAAGTAATTGCAGAGAGAGAGAGAGAGAGAGAGAGCGGTACCAGGAAGTCGTGAAGTGAAGTTCAGGTTGAGAGAAACTTAATAACATCGTAAAAGACAGCTCCATATTCTAAGGAGAGGGGGGAGGGAAGGAAAGGAATCTGAAGAGAGTTGGGGAATGAGTTTGGAGCGGTAAGGGAGGTTGGTATGTGGTTAGGAGGACGGGTAGTGGTTAGGAAGGATGGGGAAATAGTAGTTAGGAAGGATGGGGAGAAGTTAGAAGAGTTTAGGAAGGATGGGGAGAAGTTAGAAGAGTTTAGGAAGGGCGGGGATATGCTTGGAAAATTAGGAGGGATCGGGAAGGAATAGATAGGATGTTGCAGAAAGTTGAGAAATGGGTGGGGAAGAGGTTAGGCGAGGTTGGAGAGAAGATTTTAGGAAGGGAAAGGAAGAGATGCAGCAAAGAGGTGGGAATGATGGGGAAATTCAAAGGGTCAGGGAGAGGTTATAGGAAAGGGTGTTGGTGGATGAAAAAAGTTTCCTGGAAGGCGTTAGGGAAATGTTAGGAGAGGTAGGAGGGAAACAGGTTAGCTGGGATGGAGGGGGGTGGGGAGGGAAAGCAGAGGAAAAGGGGAGAATGGGTGGGAAAGAGGCAAGGAGAGGTTAGGGATGAGCTTAGGGGAGAGATAAGGAAGCAGTTAGGGAAGAAGATTTTGAGGGTTTGGACGGAAATTGTTAGGAGAGGGTGGAGCAGTTGGGGAGGGAGTGAGGAAAATGGAGAGAGATTGAAAGAAAAGAGCAACTAGTGTAAGGGCTGAGAGGAAATCTGTGTTCATCATAAGCTACACCACCTTACAGTGCTCCACATGGTAGTGTTACTAGGTACAGTACCGTAATTTATATACACGGAACCAGCACCGTAGGAACTATTTTCTGCAGCCAGTATTAGCCTATATGTCGGTGAAAATTCAGACTGGCAACCACAAGCATAACCAGTACTATACTTCTGTTTACACATGCACTGTTCTTGCTACAGGCATCCCCTCGAAATTCGTGGCGGCACATGGGCAAACATATTATACAAATACAAAGGAATACAAAGGAAAGCAAACAACAACAGACCTTATGATTAATTATGGTTGTACCGCTTCCTCCGAGTAGGTCAGGTCTTGCAGTGGACCTCAGATACTAATACAGATGTAGATGTAGTCTTTATAGGATACCAGTATAACTTTCCTGCCTTTATATAAGCAAATAAATAAATAAAATGAATTAACTATAATAAATAGTTTTGTGTGTGTGTGTGTGTGCGTCAATTACGTATTTCATTATTACCATCATAACCCCCCTAAAAAAAAAATGTATACCTCACCGTAGCAGTAACGAGGCGCTGGTGACTGTATTTTATGTTAACTCGGTACAACAGCAAGGCATCCAGCCACTTTCCGTCTTGTTCCTCCCCACTTAGCTGCTTTCCTCCCCAGCTGTCTTTTAACTCCCCTCCTACCCTACCTCCCTCCTCCCCCGTCATGGTCTGACCAGGTCGTTCATCTGGGCCTAATTACCCTCCATAATCTCACCCCAGCCTCCCATCTCAGCAAAAAGGGATTAAGCTGCCATCCAGCCTGAGTGGGGGATTGTGGCCACTTGTGTTATGCTCTTGTGGTGCTCTGCTGTGCTGTGGGATGCTTGGGTGTGAGGTGTGATGGTGTGTTGCGGGGAGAGTTCGCTTTTGTGGTGCTGGTGTGGTGTAAGGGTGTGGTGGTGTGTGATGTGGTGTGAGTGATTTGGAGGAGTTTTGTTCTTGTTAGACTTGAGTGTTGTGGTGATGTTGGTTTGGTGTGGTGACGGAACATGGTGTTGTGCTCTGGTGTTGTGGTTTTGTATTGTGATGATGGTGATATGGGTGTGCTGCTCTGGTATTGGTGTGTTTTGTTGTGGTGTGGTTGTGGCATGGTGTAGGTATGGTGTTATGGTGCTCTGCGGTACTCATGTGTTGGTGTGGTTTTGTGATATGATGGTGTTGATGTTCTGATCAATCTGTGATGTAGTCGGATATTGTCCTATGGTGCTCTTTTGATTCTGTAGTGCTGTGTTACTCTTAATGTGCTGTGCTGTGATTGTGTATCGCTTATGGTGACGTGTTGTCGTGTTGTCATATTCTTGTGATATTTTAATGGTATTGTTACTCTTGCGTTCAGTACTGTAGTGGTATTGTATCGTTATGCTGTCGTCCTGTGATTCTCTTATGGTGTCTTGTAGCGCTGTGCTGGGGTTATGAGGTGATGCTGTCGTAAGTTATGAAACAGGCCCAGTACTGTTGTAGTACGTGTCGTAGTTTATGGTGTATTTATGGCAGTACGAGACCTGAAATACGGCAGCCTCTACATCACACTAAGGGATAGAGGTGCTCACCCTACATCATCACAGGCCTCTTAACCTCGCTGTTGGGAAAGAAAGGGATTACGCGCCGTATTCTTAACCACGACACTGCAGTGATGTCTTCGTTGTTATTATTATTATTATTATTATTATTATTATTATTATTATTATTATTATTATTATTATTATTATTATTATTATTATT
>JAGKTI010006757.1:24777-39545 GCA_018397915.1 Birgus latro | reverse complement strand
TGATGAAGGGGTACCAGTGACAGTAAATGTTGACTCATCACTCCAAAGCACAGTTTTCCATTGCTCCTCACTCCAGGCAAGATATTTCTTACAAAAATTTACTCTCTTTTTCTTCTGAAGTGCAGTTAGCAGTGGTTTTTTACGAGCACAAAAACTCCTGTAGCCCAGATCGTCATGCAACAGCTGCTGCACACTTCTGACAGACACATCTGCCAGCAACTGTGGGTTCTTTTCTTTTAAATCCCATGCTGTTAGCCTTGGATCCTTGCTAACTTGCCTTGAGATCAGCTGACGGGTCCTGAAGGTTGTCTTACGAGGTCTCCCAGGCTTGGGAATTGGAGTGGGAGGAATGGCCTCCCCACTGTCCTTGAACTGCTTCACCAGTCTCTGCACTGTCCTCAGTCTAACACCATCTGATTTGCAATAAATGGGAGTTTGTGGCCAGCTTTGTATAAAGTAATCACTTCCACATATTTGTCCTTGCTTGTGGTTACTTTAGGCATAATGAGAATGTGGTAGGTAACTAGATAACTGTGTTATTTGAGTCAAAACATGCCCTCGTGGTGCATCACACACAGAGACAATCCTCCTCCTGTGGCTGCCCAAACATTACTGAGCCTGCTCCTGTGGTGCCAAACCTATCAAGCAGGGTTGCCAGCTCCCGTTGAAAAAGCGTTAGCTCATTTCGCGTCACAGGGGAGGGTAGTATTGACCCTACTTCACTTAACGCGAAAAAGAATGACGTCGGCAAAAAAAAGTCAGTACTTTCGTGCCTACTGTATATATATATATATATATATATATATGAAAGGATTGAACTTGCTGGTGAGTCTTTCGAGTGTGTGGGGGAGTTTTGTTATTTGGGAGACATATGGGCTGGAGGTGGGGTTGGAGGTAGCTCAGTTGCTAGGGTGAGAAGTGGTTGGAAGAATTTCAGGGAGCTGTTGCCTCTCTTAACATTGAGAGGACTCTCCTTACGCGCAAAGGGGTCTTTGTATGCAGCATGTTTTACGAGTGTGATGCTGTATGTTAGTGAGACCTGGGCAGTAAAGAAAGAGGATATTCGCAGGCTTAAATATACAGAAATGACAATGATTAGGTGGATGCGCAGTGCATTGCTGCATGCAGGGCGTGGGGGGGTTGGGTTTATGATCGAAGAGTTGAGAGGTAGGGTGGGACTGGAGTGTATTGGTGTTGTGATGAGGAGAGGTAGGCTGAGATTGTTTGGACATATGGAGAGGATGGGGGATGATAATTGGGTGGAGAAGGTGAGAAGTGTTAATTTTGGGGGAGGGGTAGACTGAGAAAGACATGGGATGAGGTCATTAAATGTGACCTCAGGGTTAAGGGACTGAGCAGGGAGGCTGCCATAGATCGAGCAGCATGGAGAGCCGCCATTAGGTGACCAAGGCCGATGCATGCAATCATGTTGGAGCCTTCAAAAACAAAAATGAAAAAAAATATATATACAGTATATATCACCATCATCATCATCATCATTCGGACCTCCTTTCCCACCCTAGGGCAGGGTGCGGAGTAGCAATGGCCAGGTAGCCCAAATTTGCTTAGTCCAATGGGCCATGCATCCATTCACTCATTATTCAAGCCTCCAGAAACCTGGCTTTATGAGATACACCAAAAACATCCACCACGTTTTGTAGCTTCACATAAACATATCCGATAGAGTCAGTCTGGATGCTGCCACGTTAAAAAGGGGTGCCAGATCCCTGATCATGCACTTCCTCTCACAACATTCATCCAGCCAGCTCGATCTCTCGTCAGTTCCCTAGCCTCACCGACTTCCAGACCTCGCTTCCTCTCACACTCATCCACCATATTTCTCCGTCTCCTTGGCCTACCTCGCCTCCTCCTTCCTTCAGATTCGCTCAGATCTACTTTTTTCACCAGTTAATTGTTATCTATTCTCTCCACATGACCATACCATCTCAGTACACTCTCTTCAATTCTGTTGTCAACCAACTTCCTCACTCCACATCTTTCACAATTCACATTATTTTGTATCCTATCCACCCTCTGAACTCCACATACATTCTTCAGCAATCCCGTCTCCACTGCTCTTACTCTTGACTTTTCATTTTCATGCCACACCCTAGTCTCACATCCATATGTTAAAGTTGGCACTAACACTCCTTCATGTTAGCCTTGTGCAGCTACAACACTCAAGCCTCCGTTTCTTATCAAGGCCTTCATTGCACCAGCTACTTTTCTTCCTTGTGTCATTCTACTTTCAACTTCTTTTGCACATATTCTTCTCTTTTCTATCACTGTACCCAGGTATTTGAACTCTCTCACCAATTCCAGTCTCTCTCCATTCACTGTGACATCACACTGGGAGTCACCTTCTCTCTCAAAAACCATCACTTTACTCTTTTCTACATTTGCTCTTAAGGCACGATGCTCACAGACATCAGCAAAACTCTGCACTAGTCTACCAAGTTCTTGTCCGATATTTGCAAGCAGTACTGCATCATCAGCATACAATTGAGATATTCCATCCATCACCATTCATTACCAGCGCCATCCCTCTTCATTACTTGTGTTCACTTAGATGCCCATTTACCCTTACACATGCCTCACTACCATCATAAAAACTCTTGACAACACCTAGCAGCTTACCATCTACTCTGTACATGTGCAAAACCTTCCACAATCCTTCCCTGTCTACTTTGTCATATGCTTTTTCCAGATCCATAAATGCCATAAACACATAGTCCTTCTCACAAGCCTTCTCCACTATCTGTCTCACTGTTAATATTTGATCCATACATCCTCTGCCACTTCTAAAGCCACCTTGTTCATCACTCACTAGAACTTCTGATATCTCTCTTACTTGCTGTATAATAATTCTTCCATGTACTTTCCCTACAGCGCTCAATAAACTTATTCCACGATAATTCTTGCACTCACATTGCTCACTTTTATTTTTGTACAGGGGTACAAACATAGCCTTTTTCTGCTGGTACAGTTTCACTCATCCATCCTTCCTACATATCTCCAACAAGCACTTCATTCTGCTTTCTCCACTACACTTAAAATCATTTCGGCATACACCTCATCAGCCCCAACTGCTTTCCCAACTTTCACCCGCTTCATGGTGTTCTTCACCTATGTGAATGTCACGTTTCCTGGCACTGCATTCCTTCTCTGCATGCCCCCAAAACCAATCATGTTTACAGCTTCTCTGCTCTCTCTAATCCCAGTCATCAGGCTTTCAAAATATTCTTTCCATCTGGTCCTTACTTCATCCCCATGGGTTAATAATTCTACCACTTTCATCCTTCACAGTTTTACATTTATTCAGCTGTCACTTCTACATTTCTGCACCTCTTTCCATATTAACTTTTCCTATTTTCAGAGTAGCTTGCATTCATTTTTCTTCCTAGATCATCATTTACCTCTTTGTTTTTGTAGGACAAAAATGCTTCCAAGTGTTGTCAAATCTTTATTTCAACCTGTGAAAGTACATAGGCTTAATAAGTCTAGATATATTACAAAGGTATAGTTAACACAAAAAATCCTAATGATATTCATATTATCCTAATTCAGCAATGATCATGTGAATAATACATCATAACCCCATAAGTGTACAGTCAGAATCATTTTTGTTTTCGTTTTTGAAGGCTCCAACGTGCTTGCATGCGTCGGCCTTGGTCACCTAATGAAGGCTCTCCATGCTGCTCAATCCCTGGCAGCCTCCCTGTTCAGTCCCTTAACCCTTAAGTCACACTTAATGACCTCGTCCCATGTCTTTCTCGGTCTACCCCTCCCCCAATATTAACACCTCTCACCCTCTGTACCCAATTATCATCCCCCATCCTCTCCACATGTCCAAACCACCTCAGCCTACCTCTCCTCATCACAACACCAATACACTAAAACCCATCCTACCTCTCAACTCTTCCATCGTAAACCCAGCCCCCCCAGGCCTTGCATGCAGGGACGCACTGCACATCCACCTAATCATTGTCATTTCTGTACGTTTAAACCTGCGAATATCCTCTTCCTTTACTGCCCAGGTCTCACTACCAAACAGCATCACACTCCTAATACATGCTGCATACAAAGACCCCTTAGCACGTAAGGAGAGTCCTCTCAATGTCAGGAGAGGCAACAGCTCCCTGAACTTCTTCCAACCACTTCTCACCCTAGCAACCGAGCTGACTCCAGCCCCACCTCCAGCACATAACATGTCTCCCAAATAACGAAACTCCTCCACACACTCAAGAGACTCACCTGCAAGTTCAACCCTCTCACGCCTAACAATCTCCACCTGCTCTCCCCGACACGCCGCACACATGAAATCAGCATCATCTTGCAGTCTACCTCTAATACCACTACATCTCTTGTGCACCCATTTATCACAAACACTACACAAGATGGAATTACTTCCCACACCCTTGTGGCAGACTGCACATGGCCACTTTCCCTCTCCTCTGATTGTACCGCCACCAACCCTAGATATCATCACTTTTGTTTTATCTGCATTTACCCTTAAGCCCTTGTACCCCATACCATCTCTCCACTTCTTAAATCTTTCCTCCGGCTCCTTTTCATTCTCTGCAATCAACACCAAATCATCAGGATACAACATCTCCCATGGGAGTCCATCTCTGAAGTCACGTGAGAGGGCTTCAAGCACCATGATAAACAACAAGGGACTCAAAACTGACCCCTGATGCACACCAGCATTCACGGAAAACTCATCATTCAAAGCTCCATTCACTCTTACCTGGGTGCGAGCACCCATGTACATGGCCATAACCACCCTAACCAGCCATTCTTCCAACCCTAGCTTTCTCATTGCCCACTTCACCACCTGTCTAGGGACTCTGTCAAAGGCCTTTTCCAAATCAACAAAAACAAAATACAATTCCCTTTTCATTCCAATATATTTTTCCTGAAGCTGTCGAACAATGAATATGGCATCAGTGGTCCCCCTGCCTGGCATAAACCCAAACTGCATCTCATCGATATTCACTCTTTCTCTAATCATACCTTAGAACTCTCTCCATTACTTTCATTATCTAATCTAAGAGCTTTATACCTCTGTAATTTCCCCTTTCCAGGTCATCACCCTTTCCTTTGTACACATTTAGAATTACATTCTTCAGCCAATCATCTGGGACAACACACTCATATATAATCCTATTTATCAGGTCAGTGACTAACCTCACCCCAGTATCTCCTGAGGCCTTCAACATTTCGGCAGTCAACCCAGACACACCTGCCGCCTTCCCCACCCGCATCCTGCCTATTGCCTCACTCACAGTAGCAGCGTCAATCAAAGGCCAAGGGCCAAACACTGGATCAGCTGGCTCCAAACCTTCTCTATCCCAATCAAACTCCTCATTCAACAATTGGCTATAATGCTCTCTCCATGCATCTTTAATATCCTCACTGTTCACCACTACCCTTCCATCATCATTCTTCACACACTGCTCACCTACAATGTCCCGATTATCCCTCTTCACCTGATTTGCCACCCTGAAAATCATATTCTTCCTTTCTCCATGATTTACATTATCAAGTAAAAGTCTCTGTGACTCAGACTTCACCCTGTATACCTCTCTTCTAGCCCTGCGTTTGGCAGCCAAGTACTCCTCCCTGTTACCACCATTCTTCCATTCCCGGAAAAGCCTTCTTTTCTCTTTAACTGCAGCTTGTACACACTCATCCCACCACCAAGTTACTTTATGTCTTGGTGGGCCTCTTGTCCAACCGCGTATTGCATCGGTAACTCTCAAGAGGTTGTTCTTAAGGGCTCTGTACTGTTCATTAACGCCTCTATCTACGGCTTCCTGTTCAGCCACCACTCTCCTCATCTCACTATAAAAGGCATCCCTTACTGATTGGTTTCCCAGCTTCCATATTTTCCTCCTAGGTACATATGTCCTCCTTCTCATCGCTCGTTCCTTAAGCACCATGTCACAAATCAACAGTTTGTGCTGCTGCACACACTCCTCGCTTCCTATAACTTTAACATCTCTCACTAATCTCCTATCAGCCCTCCTGACCAGAAAATAATCTATCTGACTACTATTTCCCCCAGACTCGTACGTAATCAACCGGCTGATTTTTTCCCTAAAATGTGCGTTGCACACAATCATGTCCATAGCCTCCCCAAACTCGAGTATTCTTTCCCCTTCCGCATTCCTCACACCATATGCACATCCTCCATGGACTCCTTCATAACCTTGAGCTGCTTCACCCACATGACCATTTAAATCCCCTCCCAGAACCACTACCTCATCATCACCCATACCACTCACTACACGTATTAAATCATCCCAAAATCTATCCTTCTCTGCGTCATCCAATCCTACCTGTGGAGCATATGCCGATATAACTGAAATCATTTTCTGCCCGATCAAAATTTTCACTACTAATATCCTATCACTTACTTTTATAACATTCATGACATATTCCACCCATTTCTCTGCAACCAACACACCCACACCCCCATATCCGTCAGTTCCTCCCTGCCAAAACAACTTATAGTAGCAATCCTTCCCAACAATCTTTCTGGCTGATCCACCCCTGTACCGGATTTCCTGCAAACATGCCACATAAAGATATCCGATAGAGTCAGTCTGGATGCTGCCACGTTAAAAAGGGGTGGCAGATCCTTGATTATGCACTTCCTCTCACGACATTCATCCAGCCAGCTCGATCTCTCGTCAGTTCCCTAGCCCCACAACTTAATCCACAGCACACTGGAACAAGTCTTCAATAAAATAATAGCAAATCTAGGTAATACCTCCCAACTTACCCCATAATATGTTTGTACAACTTGAGTATATAAATACAACAAATCTGGGTAATATCTTACAACTTAACCGCATAACATATTGGCACAGCTCAAGTAAATAAAACAGCAAATCTGGGTAATACCTTACAACTTAACCCCATAACATATTGGCACAACTGGAATGTGGTTCACTTCACAGTTATTAATAACAGAATAACTATGATACACATACTTCGTTGGCCTCGTTGCATCTCGTCCAGCGTATCCGTGAGTGGTAGCTCTACCTTGCCTCGCCAGGTCAAATTTAACCACATACAGTAGAATCTCAATTATCCGCGAGCCAATAAACCGGAATTGGCGTTAAACCGAACAATTTGAAGAAAAATTCCAAAATCGTTCAAACGGGGAATATTCAGGACCTAACCGGCATTTCAGATTCACCGCGGAACCATCCCACCTGAATGTTTTAATTCTTTCACCACCAGAGTGCATTACTGCAGTTCCTGCCATTGTTTTGAGGGTTAATAGTGTCAACACCACAGTTTTATCGCAATTTTCCGTAATATTTGGTGGAATATCAGCCATGGCTCCTGGTTGTTCATGGGAAGATGCTGATGAATCATTTCAAGAGACCATCCGATTCATGGAGAGAAATCCAGCCTACACAGCTAATGAACTGCTTCATTTTTGTAGCCATTATGACTTCCAAAATCGCCGTTGTGTAGCAATCAAACAGTCAGACATCAGGGACTTTTTCACGAGGAGTAAACATGCAAAAACAGCAAACATTTCACTTTTATCCTTCTGTTCATTTGTGGGGTTCCCAGATAGTGATGCATCAACATCCACACAAGCAAGTACTCCAGCAAAAATGGCTGCTCCACCAGTCTCCCCCATCAGGCCTGTTCGACCCCCAGCCAGCCTATCCACTCGTGTTGATAAGCCTGCATCACCCACAGGCCACAACTCTGCAGTTCCGAGACAATTCACCGTCAAGTCAATTCGCCGTCAGACAATTCACCGTCAAAACATGGACGATTCCCTGTCAGGACAGTTTGCACCCTGGACGATTCCCCGTCATTCTGCGGTATAAATACTTATTAATTAATCCATTCTTTAATAACTATATTTCAGGGGGATCCATCAAAGTCTATGTTCAGTAGCGTAGACTTTGGATATTATTTATTAGCTGCACCTTTAGTCAATAAACTTGTTTCTTCCTCGCTGTAGTCTCCTTTGAATTATATTCTGGCGTCACCCATAGCTGTCTTCATCATTGGTGACGAAATGTCTTTTATTGTTGTGACGGCGAATTGTCTCGAAACCATCAGTCCTTGCTGACAACTTCTTTATAGGTTTTTTTTTTCCCTTTATTGTTGATGACTAGTGGCTTTCAAAAATAGTTTCACACTGCCTTTTTTTTTTTTTTTTTTTTAATGGGCTCCGAAACTTTTTCGTGGCGAAATATGTCATTCACGTGTTGTTTAGGTCAAAAGCTTGATTGGTAATGAGGACGTTCATGAGGCTTAGTGGCAATCCTTGGCGATTAAAATTTTTATGGAGTGTGTTAGGGGGCAAAACTAATCGGTTAGGTTAGGTTAGAATGCAGTATGCAGTGATGCGTCCAGTCGATGAGATTGTATGTAAACACGTCTTGAGTGTTGTACAACAGATATATTTTTAACGAAAAATATGAGGTTCCTAGAACCTAACCCCCTGTTTTACATGTAAATATTTGTCACATTTTAGCTAATGGTGTAGTAAGGATAATTACAACTTCAGTCATGTAAATAAAATACATTGAAAGCATTAAGCCTATTTACGTCCCTGCAACCCATCAAAATTCCTTTCGCGATCCATAGTTTGAGAATCACTGGTGTAAGACAGCAGGAAATAGGTTATTCAGTCAACCAGAAAAATCGATTTTCCGACATTCTGAATTCCCCGTGGCTCCTGGATAATTGAGGTTCTACTGTACTATGAGATCCTTTGAGGTCCAAAGCCAGGACACCAAAATCAGTTCAGTGATCCAGGGCAGGAACACAATAATCCAAGGCAGGAAAGTGGCGGGTGCGAAGGCTACAGCATAAACTCACGCTATCTACATGTTAGCAGAACAGTAGCATCAGGTACTAGAAGTGCATAGTGAATACATGAACGTCAGATGCACAACTCTGATATCACATTAATGATACACTCCCACCACCACATAACAGTCAGCGTAATCTAGCATTAACCACGGCATCACTGTTCCTCAACAGGGAGTAGTACAACAAGTCTATGAACAGGCCTTTGCATGATTCTGTCCTTTACACCACTATATTTATCCCCATGTTTAAATATTTTGTACCTAAGTTTTACTTCTCTCACCTTACCATCTCTGCCTTGTTCTGCCTTTGACACTTGGGCCAATTTCTACTTTCCTCTCATTGGATTAGTCTTGTACAAGCATTATATCCCCCGGCTTCAGGTTTCTCCTTCCAACATGCCACTTCTGCCTAACGAGTAGGGTGGGAAAGTAATCCTGTTGCCATCTTTTCCAGAATGAATTCACTATACTGTATTTTGTATGAAGTCCATACGCCTTCTAGGGCTTTCGATGGAGGCATACGCTCCAGTGGGTATCGTGAATTGTTGCGTCCCAGTAACAAATCGTGAATTGTTGTGTCCCAGTAACAAATCATTAGGACACAAATATACACCGAGCTCTATACTGCACCCTGGCTTCATTCCAGCAGGCCTGTTACATGGCAAACAGCCGAATTGTCTGCCCTCATACTTTTAACACTTGACTTTTATTCTATCACCTTCTTCTCACACTGAAAAAACTTTAAAAATGTAGGAAACAATTCCTCATTATTGGAAATTTTGTCAGCTGTCACATTTCTGAAGTCTTGGCAAAAGTTTTTCAGTCATGCAGACAATGCTGACAGAGTTCATTTCTCCCTCCAGGTTAACCTTTTGCATATCTAACTAACATCTCTCTACTACAGCAACCATATCAACAAATCCTCGATCATCCCTGTCAGCTATCTTCCTTAATGACTTTAGGTCATTTATAACAATGTCAACGAGTTTTCTCGGGTCTCCATACTCTTTGTCTAACATGTTAAACATTTGTTCATAGTTCTTCTCATACCCTGTTATTACTTTCAGTGGTTTCTCACCAAGTCATTGACAGAGAACAAAAGGATTTTTTCCGTATTTAGCAACAATGATGTCGTTGAAGTCATCTTTAAAACTAGGATATGTTCTAATATCACCCTCAAACTTGGGAGGTTTTAAAGCCTCTACCTTTAACTGGGTAGTACCATCACTGGTCAAAATTGTACCATTACTACTTTTCCTTTTAACACCTGATAGGAGACACAGCACTTCACAGCTGCCATTATCACACTCAGACAAATAAACAGTTGCTTCATCAATTTCTGGTTGCTTTCGTTGATGTTGTTTCAGAAATTCAATAAAGCTCTCACCTCTTTCCTCTAGTTTTTGAAAAACATCAGCTATCTCACTGTAAGACAGATTGCAAAACATCATAAGGGTCACCTTTAGCAAGACGTTCCTTGAACAGGTTCACCGTACGTGTGAATCTGGATCATGCTATCCCTCGTTCCTTCCTCAGATTTTCCTCTTCCTCCGCCGTCACAACAGCTTGAAGTTGAAATGTAGGACGAAAATGCTGCCAAGCGTTTTATTTCAACCTGTGAAAGTACATAGGCTTAAATCTAGATATGTTACAGGAGGTTATGAAGAATGTTTGATAGCATCAAAAAATTGTATTGCAATAATTAATCAGATAACAATTCCAAGGATGGAATTGTGTGGGGCAGTGCTGTCTTGTAGACTGCGCGAGTGCATTGAAAGAGAACTTGGATACCAGTTTAAGGCATTGTAGACTCTACCATAGTACGCTCACAAATACAGAAAGAATCCCATGGGTTCAAGACCTTTGTTGCATCAAGGGTAGCAGAAATTCAGAGTAAATCTGTTCCTACAGAAAGGTGGTGGGTGGACCCAAAACTTAATATTGCTGATTTTGTCACAAAACCTCATGATCCACACATGCTTAAGTGTAATTCAGTATGGCAAAGGAGACCATAGTTTTTGCGTATACCTCAGATTTTCCTCTTCCTCCCTCGTCACAACAGCTTGAAGTTGAAATGTAGGACAAAAATGCTGCCAAGCGTTGTCAAATATTTATTTCAACCTGTGAAGGCTTAAGTCTAGATATGTTACAGAAGGTTATGAAGTATGTTTGATAGCATCAAAAAATTGTATTGCACTAATTAATCAAATAACAATTCCAAGGATGGAATTGTGTGGGGCAGTGCTGTCTTGTAGACTACGCGAGTGCACTGAAAGAGAACTTGGATACCAGTTTAAGGCAGTGATACACATTGTAGACTCTACCATAGTACACTCACAAATACAGAAAGAATCCCATGGGTTCAAGACCTTTGTTGCATCAAGGGTAGCAGAAATTCAGTGTAAATCTGCTCCTACAGAAAGGTGGTGGGTGGACCCTAAACATGATATTGCTGATTTTGTCACAAAACCTCATGATCCACACATGCTTCAGTGTAATTCAATTTGGCAAAGGGGACCAGAGTTTTTGCATAGACCTCAGTCTGAATGGCCCATCTGCCAAGGAGTTGGGCATGAACTGCCAGATAGAATAGCTGTTACCATAACGTGTGTAGAGGAAAATAACATTCTGGACAGTATCAGGCTGGACAACTTCAGGAATTATAAGAAGCTTTTAAGAGCCACTAGTAGACTATTGTCATGTGCAAAAACTAGGTCACTGACAGGAATTACTGTTGATCCTTCAGCAGAAGATTTAAGAACAGCTGAAGAATAGTGGATAAGGTAGTGTAAGGTGACATATTTGACAGGAAACAGAGATACAGAAGACTTGGGCCTACTCTTTCAAATGGCATAATAGTTGTCGGACAGCGGATTGCTTAGTGGATAAAGGACAATTGGAATCAAGAAAACTTCATATTATTGCCTGCCACTCATGCCGTTACATAACTTTACATCTCTCATTTACATCAAATTGATCATGGTGGAATAGAGTCAACTCTAGCAAGGCTACAGTCAAGGTTTTGGGTTCCATGAGCCTGCAGAGTAATAAAGTCAATAAAGAAAATATGTGTGCTGTGTAGAAAATTTAACAGAAAGATTGAAGATCAATGCATGGGTCAAGTTAGTGACAAAAGCATGAAACCTACACCACCTTTTTATCACAGTGCTACAGATATGTTTGGTCTTTTACCGTAAAGGATACAGTTAAGCATAGAACTCGTGGTAAATGTTTCGAGGCCAATGACGTTGAAATGTATGACGAAAATGCTGCCAAGCGTTGTCAGATATTTATTTCAACCTGTGAAAGTACATAGGGTTAAGTCTAGATATATTGCAAAGGCATAGTTAACACAAAAAATCCTAATTATATTCATATTATTCTAATTCAGCAAAGATCATGTGAATAATACATCATAACTCCATAAGTGTACAGTCAGAATAATTGTAACAAAATGTATGTCTACTACAATTCCCCACAGCCTAATCCACAGCACACTGGAACAAGTCTTCAGTAAAATAACAGCAATCTTGGTAATACCTCCCAACTTAACCCCATAACATATTGGTACAACTCAGGTAAATACAACAACAAACCTGGGTAGTACCTTACAACTTAACCCCATAACATATTGGCACAACTCAAGTAAATAAAACAGCAAATCTGGGTAATACCCAACAACTTAACCCCATAACATATTGTTACAACTGGAATGTGGTTCACTTCACAGTTATTAATAACAGAATAACTATAATATACGTACTTCATTGGCCTCGTTGCATCTCGTCCAGCGTAGCTGCGAGTGGTAGCTCTACCTTGCCTCACCCGGATAAATTTATCCACATACTATCAGTTCCTATGAGATCCAAAGCTGGGACACCACAATCAATTCAATGATCCAGGGCAGGAACACAATAATCCAAGGCAGGAAAGTGGCGGGTGTGAAGGCTACAGCATAAACTCACGCCATCTACATGTTAGCAGAACAAGCAGCATCAGCTTCTAGAAGCACATAGTGAATACATGAATGTCAGATGCACAACTCTACCCAACAAATATATTAATGATACAGTTTTCCTCTTCACTAGTCTCTTCACTTGCATCTTGCTCTCAATATATTCATTTATTTCAACTGAACCCCTGTTCTGTAACCACTCTAGCCACTTCTTCCTCTTTTCCCCCACTGCTCTCTTAACTTCTTCATCCCACCATTCCATACCTTTCTTCTTTGTTGTTACCCTTGCCACACCACACATCGCTTTAGCATTCCTAAGTAAGCACTCCCTATATGCATTCCACAGGCTGTTCAGATCCATTCCATTCCAATTCACTGATTCCTTTTCCTTCCCTACTTTGGTCCTGTATTCGTCTGCCATTTCTTTGATCCTCAGTTCCTTGACTTTCAGTCTTTCTCCCAGACTGCTCCTCTCTCTCCTGGTCCACTTCACACCTCTCAGCTTGATCTTGCATACCACAGTCATATGATCTGACAGACCTCCACATCGCCCTCTCATGGCCCTCGTATCAGCAGCCATTCCCAGCATTGATCTCACTATGAGCATGTAATCAGTCAAGCTCCTTTCAGCATTACATTATTCCATTATTATGGCTTTGCACTCAGCTTTCTCATATTCTTACAACACAAAATTTCTCCATTCCATTATTCTGGACTTCCCGTATCCAATTATTCATTACTGTATTTTTGGTTTCCTGTCATTCATTTGTTGAAGCTTTGTATTACTACAACTTCAACTGGTCCAGAATACAGTTTACTCTCAATTATCCGTTGTAAGTCAGCCACACACCCTATGCTGAACAATGTGAATGCCTGATATTCCGTAGTACCTCCAATCAGTTCAACATAAGGGATTGAGCCAGGTATTGTGTTACTATCTTTCTTGGCCCTTTATTCTAAAAACTTCGTAATGAAGTACTAAACATAAAGTACAATAAAATAAAGATACAATAAAGTAATACAGCGCCAGTTGACTGCCACTTATGAGCTGGTTGATACACCTTAGTGCCAGATACAGCATTGCATAGAACTGCCGGTTACATCCTGTTTTGGCACCAGATGTTGCAAAATTTCACCAGATATTGTTGTAATAGAGCCGAGCCAGCAGCGCCGGATATTGCATTGGGCTGGATGTTGCGATGATGGATAATTGAGTCTACTGTAATATATATATATATATACAGTAATCTCCCCATTGTTCGACACAATAGAGCCAAAGGCATGTTTGAATATTGGTCTTGTCCGGATATTGGTCCTGAAGCTCCAGCACTGGTCATTCATGACCCTAACCTAACCTAACCTAAATCAGAAAACTACCTTCCTGCCTCCCTACCGGACATGTATAGCACTTATTTAGGTCCCTTTTCACATAAATAATGCACACAAAGCATGAATTAATTGAATTTTAACCAAAAAATGATGATTTAGAGGTGAGTGAGGCATAGGTGGTCAGAACTTGCCAGCATAGTATAAGTAAGTATCGGACATGGAAATCATCTTTTCTCACATTTTATGCACTAAATTATTGGATACAAAGCATCAAATACAGTAAATGATGTAAATTGCTACCAGAAAAATGGTTAGGTTAGGTTAGGTTGTGACCGGACATGAAATTCACTGGCATTCACCTTTTTCATAGCTGGTGCACTTAAAAACCATGCATGAAAAAATTAAATTGAAAGCAGGAAATTATGATTAACATTTAGGGAAATTTTTTAACACATTTACAGCATGCTGAAAACAGGTTAGACATGAAAATCTTTATGGTAATCATCTTGCACAATAATCAAAGGCATTCACCTTTTTCATAGCTGGTGCACTTAAAACCATGCATGAAAAAATTAAATTAAAAGCAGGAAATTATGATTAACACAATGTTAGGTTAGGTTAGGTTA
>JAGKTI010006757.1:0-15219 GCA_018397915.1 Birgus latro | reverse complement strand
TTGAGGACGTGATGGGAAGCGTTAGGAGAAACACGTTAAGGTGGTTTGGGCATGTGGAGAGGATGGAGAGTGAAAGATTGACGAGGAGAGTGTATGTGAGTGAGGTGGAGGGGGCGAGAGGGAGGGGGAGGCCGAGGATGAGATGGAGGGATGGAGTGGAGAGGTATATGAGAGAGGGGGGTGTGAGTTGGGAGCGTGGTAGTGAAATGGCAGGGGACAGAGTGACATGGAGGCGATTTGTTTGTGGCCACCCCGTTCGGGATTGAGGCGTCTGGCAATAGATAGATAGATAGATGGAATATCTTTGAACTCATTATGGTATTAAGTGAAATTGTGATTTTTTTCAATTGACTCGGTCGGATACGTTTATGTGAAGCTACAGAACTTGGTGAATGTTTTTGGCGTATCAGATTGAGCCAGGATTCCGGGGGCTTGAATGATGAGTGAATGGATGCGTGGCCCATTGGAGTGGACAAAGTTGGGCTGTCTGGACATTGCTACTTCTCACCCTGCCCTGGGGCAAGAAAGGAGGTCCAGATGATGATGATGTAATTTTTGTGTGTGTGTAATGTAACAGAGTGACTGTGGTATGGAAGGTGAAAGTGAGAGTAGCTTAGAGAGGTGGGAGGAGTGCTGTGAGTGACGGATTAGAAAGGAGAGGCTGAGGAGAAAAATCAAAGGTAGAGTTAGTATAGGAGTCAGGGCCAGTTGAATTATGTGGAGCAAATAGATTTAAAATATTTTTGGAGTGCATAACAGGATTATTTGGTTATGAATGCTAAAGCTATGAGGTGTTTTTCAAGAATGTTGTATCTGATGAAAAAAAGAAAGGAATGACAAAGTTACTGAAGTCCTGTTGATGGCTACCCATGACCCCAGATGATTTTTCAGCTTGGGTGAGATCCTTTGTACTTGTGTGAGCTTATTCAGCATAGGAAAGACTACTTATAGTGAAGGGTTTAGAAATGGCTTTCATTTACCCCTTCACTGTGAAGAGGCTAATATATGGATGCAAATTAGATGTCTGCTTGAAACATTTTAGTTAATTTGTGTATTAATCTTATGCAGTAGAATCTCATTACTTTTAGCATCTTATATTTCAAGAATTTTCTGAAGTCATTTATCTTTTTACTGAAATTATATACAAGTAATGAGAAATCTCTTGGCATTGGCTTTAATTTGTTAAGTTAGTGACAACTCTTAAATTTGTAGAGCCAAAAAAACTATAACCAGCAGAAATAAGCAGTGCAGTGTCAAATTTTGTTGAAAAATGAAAGAGAAAACTATTTGTGAGAAGAGTTTAGAAAGTACCATACAGTAAGATGACAGATAAGAGCAGATGAGATTGGGGTACATGCTTGAGGATAGCAGATATTTGGATGACTTGAGTACTCTAGTGAGGAAACTTATAAAAAATGCTCTATCTATCTGTCTGTACCCTGATGCCATAATTCCACAAGGGGTGTCCATTTTTCCTTTAGTTATTTTACAGGGAGGGGCACTAACTCTCCACCAACCCACTTGTTGACATGTGGGGAACAAGTATGGGTTAGTTATATGGCAACCACCCAGTTTTGTAAATGGTTTCCTGTCTTACAGGATACCATTAGGCTTGTCACTCAGTTAGCCACCTGAAAAGGAGAGTAATAAAAAGTGACAGGAAAGATGGGAGAAATAGGAGGAGAAGAGGGCAGACACAGAAAAAGAATTATCAAGGTGAAAGAAGAAGTAGGCAGCGCAACATCAAGTGAGTGGATGATGGTCACCACTGTAAATCCTTGTACAAAGTTAATGTGTCATTAGATCATTGTATTTTGCTTTGAAGTAACACTGCGGCCATGTTTACAGAAAGGTAGGGTGTCTGTAGTGTACAGTATTTGTGGTTTTGGCATAGCTTGCTTGCTTTATTTTTTTTGTTAATTTTAATTTTTTTTTTTTTTTTAATGCAAGGGAGAAGGAACCAAAAGCCAGAAGCCTGCCAGGTTGTTCCCTCCAAGAAGATAAATACAAAGTACAGGAGAGTCAGATTCAAGATCTGTTCATTTTGAGATGCCTGGACATATTGTACTTAAAAAAGACTGGGGGTCATAGGCAGTAGGAAATACAGACAGAGGAAGGCAGTTCCTGCTCTGACCTGTTGCATACGTGAAAGACTTGGAGTAATGGTTAACTCTTGCATTAGAGAGATGGACCAAAAAGGGATGAGTTTGCTACCAGATGGGTGCAACATGCCTGCCTTAGTGGTGGAGGGATGCAAGCAGACTGTTCAAAGGAGCAATGACCATTGATGTAGTGATAGAAATGAGATAGGGATGGAAGAGTGTAGCAGAGAGACGGAGGCTGAAGGGAACCAGTAAGAGGAGGAGAGTTAATGAGACGAAAAGTTTTTGACTCCACCTCGTTGAGAAGAACTGTATGTGGGAGTCTTCCCACACATGAGAGTTGTACTCTACATGGGCAAATAGCATGGGGTTTGCTTAGCATACTTAATCTCTTGGAGGCAGATTTTACAGGAGAGGCACTATGATCTTTCCAAGATAAGTCCTGTGAGAATTTAACTCCAAGTATGTTTAAGACTATGCAGGGTTGAGTTGGATATTGTTAAAAATTAGATATTCCTGCAGAAGATTTTGGTAGGCTGAAAGGTGCTAGAACTGAGTTTTTGATGTATTTAAAACAAGATTACATATACCCCATTTAGGTATATGAGCAAAGCCAGACATTAGGTGTGCCTAGCCTCATGCCGTGTTTGTTCAAGTGACAGCTGAGATGGACGCTGCAAGAAGCGAATGGAAGTCATCAGTGTATGAGTGGACAGGGTTAGATGTACAGCTTAGAAGATTGTTGATGAATAGAAGGAAGAGAGTTGGTGATGTGACAGAGCCCTGAAGAACATCACTATTGATAGCTCTAGAAGAATGGTGGCTCTTTACAACACTAGCAGTTGGGCAATCAGAAAGAAGTTAGAGATCTATTATTGATAGCTCTAGAAGAATGGTGGCTCTTTACAACACCAGCAGTTGAACAATCAGAAAGAAGTTAGAGATGAAGGCATAGATTGAGGGATAGGAACCTTAAGAGGACAATATGTAAATTAAAGATTTATGCCAGACTCGACTGAAAGCCATTGAGATGTCGAGCAATGACAAAGGTTTCGTCAAAGTCCCAAAAGGTGGATGACCAGGGGTCTGAAAGGATGGTGAGAAGATCGCAAGTGAAAATCCCTGGCGGAACCCAAAACTGTGATCTGAAAGAAGTTTCTGATTGATGCTTTAAAATGTTTTTTGCCAAGAACAGATTTCAAAACTTGAAGTATAGGATGTTAAAACAATTGGGCAACAGAAGGCTGGGAATGGTCACCCTTAGTTGGGACGGACTGAATGAGTTGCAAACTTCCAGCAAAAAGGAAACGTACAAGTCAACAGACAGGTGAAAGAGTTTATTTAGGCAGGGTCTAAGCACGGAAGCACAGTTCTTGAGGACAAAAGGAGGGACCCCATCAGGCCCTTATGCCTTGTAAGTATAGTGCTGAGCCCAGTGAGATTAGAAAGTACATCAACGGAAGAAATTTCAATGTCAGTCATGAGAATGTTGGGTTGGGGGGGGGGGACAGCAGAATCGTCTAAGGTGGAAGTGGAGGAAAACGTCTGAGTAATGCATTCTGCTTTTTCAGTAGAAGAAACACCTGCAGAGCCATCTGAGCAGAAAGGAGGATGAAGTAAAGTTGTTAGAGAGGATCTGGCAAGGTACCAGAAGGAGTGGAAAGAGTCTGAGTCAGAGAGATCAGAGCATTTAGTACAAATGAAATTATTCTTAGCAGAGTGGAGAACAGTCTTAGCATGGTTCCAGGCAGAGAAACAAAAGAGGTGAGATTCAGCGTTGGGTTGGTTACAGTACCTTCTATAGGCCTTCTCCTTGTCGTGGACAGATACCAGTGTCGCAAAGTAACGACGTACAAATACTTGAGTACTGTACTTAAGTAACCTTTTTTGGCATTTACTTTTTAAAAAGTACTCAACATTTTCAGTACTTTCACTTTTACTTAAGTATTGTTTTCTGTTACTTTTACTTCACTACAATTACAAAAAACAAGTCATTACTCGTTACATCTCAAACTCAGGAATCGATTTTCAGCCAATTACAGGACGTAGAACAACGCAAAGTCGGAAGCTGACCAATCACAACTGCTTATTCATGTCTGGACCAATCATATGCGTCCTTTCATATTGCCCAAACGATACAGCCACGGTTTTGTTCCTCCTGCCTTCAGTTGTTTACATTGTTGGTAGCCACTCTATGACCCACCATTGAAACAGACAGTGGTGATTCCCACCCTTGGCCATACTTGGAATCTTTGATTAAATAAATACAAGAAGACTGTGGGAAAATCAGTGAAGCTGCAATGTTTTCTGTGTGCACTGAAAATCACAGAGGTGACTGCATATAGCAATTCCCCTTCAAATTTGAAGAAAAAATTTCCTCTGATACTATCGGTCATCAGCTATCTTGCTGCCAAAAGTTAAGGCTGTATCTCTAATTTTACTATGTAAAAAATAAAAATGTAGTTCTGCTCTCAGGTGTCTGCCCATTCCTCTCCTCCATCCTTCTTTCCTTCCATCCTCCTCTATCTTTCTTTCCTTCATTCTTTCCTCTTCCCTCTGCCTATTGGTGACTACACTCCCTCTTCTGCCTTTCTTTTCTTCATTCTTTCCCCTTTCTTCTGCCTGTGGGTGACTCTACACTGAGTGACAAGCCAAATGGTTTCCTGTACACCAGGAAACCATTTACTATGCTGGATGGTAACTATATAACCAAATTTTGGCACCTGGTTGTTCAGTGGGTAATTACAGTGGTCCAATCGGACTGAGATGGTGATGGTTTATATCCAAGGGATGGCTGGGGTTTATTGTTCACAAAATGCCACTCAGGGATGGGTGAGGCTGGTCGCTCTCATCTTAAAAGTCAGGACCAACTTGCCCAGCCCCAGGTTCCTATGCTCCTCATGGGGCGTCACAGGGTTGGATGATAGATAGATAGATAATTTGTACATAATCTCTGAGATGATTGACAATTTAATAGTTACTTTTTACTTTCACTACTTGAGTACTTCATGAACAAGGTACTTTTTTACTTTTACTTGGGTACTTTCACTTGTACTTTGAGTAATATTTTGTCAGTGTAACTGTACTTTTACTTGTGTCAAAGCAGGGTACTTTTTACAACTCTGACAGATACACGGGATCAGTAGTCTGCACGTTGGATAATTTGACAGACTCATTATTTCAACAAAGCATGAGCCCTAATCTTGCCAAATTAATGAGGTCCTGTTGTACTATCAGAGATCCTTGATTTTCCTGTACAACACTCTTACCATCTTCTCAAGAGTTGGATGAAGATATTAACCCTTTCACTGTGGTGACAGTATATCTTTTAATTATCATCTTCTCAAGAGTTGGATGAAGATATTAACCCTTTCACTGTGGTGACAGTATATCTTTTAATTATTATTTTTGCTGCCATCAAATGATTATACTGTACTTGGCTTGGGAAGGAATTCTTAATTCTTCCAGTATACAGTGGTGACATAGTGTACTTTATTCATGTTAATGCCATGGTCTTTTACTCACCTTAGAAAAAGACCTCTTCTCTAAAGTGGTAAGAAACAGTATCCATTAATCCTTTCAGTACAGTGAATAATTATTTCCTGCTACTGATTGATGAAGATATTGAGTTTAATCCATTCAGTAAGAGAGGTCTTTCCAAAAAAATTAATCATCATGAAATTTAAGAACCACATCCTTTGCCTGAAGAGGTTAAGTAAAACCTCTTGTACTAAAAGTGTCTGTTTTGTTTTGCACTCCAACTATTCTTTATTTTCTCCATAGCACCTTGGGATTCTGAGATGACACACTTCTTCATCCAAGAGTACCGGAACGTGAGTGGGATGGTGACCAAAAAACGTGATGCTTTCTTGCACATCTCTGACAAGATGAACCAGAAAGGATACGATGTCACCCCATACACTGTGGAGAAGAAATGGCACAACCTGATCAAGGCTTATAAGAACGTGCTGTACAGGGCGATACGCAAAGGGGATGAGAAAATCAGCTGGGAATACTTTGAGGTAAAGGAGATTAGAAATCCAGTACAATCGTCCTTATTATATCTCAGGAATGTGTTCCAAAATATCACATTTAATATACACTTGATATCATAAATGGTGGGAAATGGTGGAAATAAAATTGACAGTTTTCATTTTGTTAATAAAGGCTTCAACATGCTTGCATGCATCAGCCTTGGTCACCTAATGGTGGCTTTACAGGCTGCTCAATCTCTGGTAGCCTCCCTATTCAGTACCTTATCCTTGAGGTCACTCTCTGACCTCATCCCAGGTCATTTTTAGTCTGCCTCTCCCAGTCTTACCCCCAACGTTCACATTTGTCACTTTCTGCACCCAATTGTCATCCTCCATCCTCTCCACGTGCCCAAACCATCTTGATCTACCTCTCCTCATCACACCATCAATATGCTCCCATCCCATCCTTCATCTTAACTCTTTTTGTAATTTTTTGTAGACTAGTTACCCCCCCCCTCCCCCAATGCTGAATAGGTATATGCTTTCACCGCAGATGTCTCGTAGTGCACCATACTTCGTATGTGAGGTCTGTTACTGAAAACTTAACTTTCAGTAGTATTTAGGGCTGTTGAAAAAGTCAGACCCCCACTTTTTTCTTATTAAAATATCTATAGAGTTAAAATCTCTGTTCAGGTCAAAGCACAACACTATTATATGTTTTACCCAAAAATGCATTTTTGACCGAGATTTTTTTTTTTTTTGGGGGGGGGGAGGTGCCTTATATGTTATGTTTCTAGCCAGTACAGAATCATTTAACAGATGAGACACACCAAAACCCAAAAAAGTGAAACATAACAGTGCAACAATCAGAAACACTTAAATTAAGACCTGGCAGTCATAACTGTGAATAGTTCCATCACAGAGCATTATATTTTAAACAGAATAATCATCTAACTGCTCATATTTAGCTTTAGTACAAAGAGGGATACCTGTAAGTACAGTATTATTAAGAAGTTAAGAAAGCTTGAAAACACACTTGAAAATATCCCCATCATCATTCATATTTCATCAATATGAAAAGAAAAAGTATGAAAATGAGGGAATTGTCAACAGCATTCCTAGCAAAATGGATCAGTGAATTATTAAAACCCCTGGAATCCTTGCTTCTCTCTCTCTTTCCTCACAATTTTTTTTTCCCCCCAAATGCAAAGCAGAAGGATCCAGAGGCCAGGAGCCTGCAAATTGTTCCCTCCAAGAAAAAACAAAAACAAACAAGATAACTGAGAGCCAAATTCAAGATCTGCTCATTTTGAGATGCCTGGACACACTGCAGTTGAAAGACTGGAGATCATAGGCAGTAGGAAATACAGACAGAGGGAGACAGTTCCAGAGTTAACCTGTTGCATACATGAAGGACTGGGAGTAACAATTAACTCTTGCATTAGAGTATTTGACAGAAAATGGATGAGAGTTTGTTGCTAGATGGGTGCAACTCACCTGCTGTAGTGGTGGAGGGATGCAAGCAATCAGCTTAGAGGAGCAGTGACTATTGAAATAGTGATAGAAAAGAATTAAAGGTGCAACAGTGCAGTGAAGAGACAGAGGTTGAAGGGAGCCGGTAAGAGGAGGAGAGCTAATGAGACGAAAAGCCTTTGACTCCATCTTGTTGGGAAGGGCTCTATGTGGGGAGTCTCCTGACATGTGAGAATTGTACTCTACACAGGGGTGAATAAAACCCATGTGGTCAACAGCTGTGCAGGGGTAAAGAAGGCATGGAGTTGGCTTAGCACAGTTAATCTCTTGGATGCAGATTTACAACAGTGGTAATGTGATCTTTCCAAGGTAAGACCTGAGAAAATGAAGCCACAAGTATGTTTAAAGATGATGCAGGATTGAGTTGGATATTATTAAATATTAAAGGATACTCCTGCAGATTTTGTCAGGTTGATAGATGTAAGAACTGGGTTTTTGATGCATTAAAAATAACCAGATTACTTTTACCCCAGTCAGAGATATGTGCCATGTCAGTCATTAGGTGTGCCAAAGCCTCATCCCTTGTTTGTGGAAGTAATTGCTGAGATTGACACTGCGGGCAGTGAATTGAAAGGTGGAAGGTGGAGTCATCAGCGTATGAATGGATAGGAGTATATGCACAGCTTAGGTCATTGATGAATAAAAGGAAGAGAGTTGGTGATAGGACAGAACCCCGAGGAACACCACTATTGATGGCTCTAGAACAGAACAGAGGTTCTTAACCTGGGGGGTGTGAGTAATTTCCAGGGGGAGCGCGAGCACGGGGGAGGAATCTCCCTTATTATATTTTTAATTCTCTTAACAAGAGCGTGGTTAATATCGAGATGATTATGAAAAATACAAAAGTATCGCCTTTACAAATTTTTGTTTTCTGTACGCAAGTAGGCTTACCATTTTCTGTACCCATTAAATTTATATGTCCTCATACGTTACCGGGCCATCAGTGTCAGTTGCCTCCCACACACGCCCGTGATAATTACTCCTTTCATATACTTCTTCAGTTGAGCCTGTTGAGATATGTTTTATCTCAGTTGTTATATTTATCTAAATATGGTTTACGCTGCCCTAAAGTTTATTGGTGAATTGTGAACACGCATGTGCTGCCCCGTTATTCGCAAGTTTTGAATTCCGATTGTATTTTATGAGTAGTTGGTGCTGCTTAAAATCACTTGGTGGTTATGGTGATGTGTTTGTGATCACGTTGATTTGTTTCTTAATAAGTGCTGAATGTAATCAACGTTAAACTACAAGGGAAAAACATCATCATGCACCACGACACCATTCGAGCCTTCACGGCCAAACACGATCTCTGGAAATGTCGAATTCAGTATGGAAATACAGCCAGTTTTGGTAATTTGGATTTGGTCTCATTCACAGTTACCTTGATTCTGAGTTAAAGAAACAGTCACTCATCTGACTGACTTGAAAGCAGAATTCATCAGATATTTCCCAGATATAGATGAGAAGCCTGAAGCCTGGAAATTCATCAGTTACCTATTTCAGTTTGAAGTAGCTGATGTTTTGGATGAAGTGCAAGAGGAGTTTCTTGAGTTAAAATTCAACTCCTCAGCTGAGGAAGACTTTAAAGAACTGAATCTTTAGACATTGTGGGTCAGGTAACTTCCTGTTTACACTGATCTCACTTCAAGCTCCTCGAATATCTTTGTGAAGCTGCATTTTCCATGTTCGTTGCTGTCAAGACCAAGTGCAGAAACCAGCTGAATAATGAAGAGGACTTACGTTTTGCACTCCGGGATTCAACCACGCATTCAAGATCTGGTAGCTAAGAAGCAGAGTCAAGTATCTCACTAAATTAGAAAGTAAGTTCATTAAATATGCTGGGTATATTGTTTGCACAGAATTCATGCTCAATAAAAAGACTAAAAACAACCATTGTTTTCAGTTTTTCTTTAAAATCTAGGAGGGAATTTTATCAATTTGGTTGAAGGTGCGAGGGGGGCGTGGAGGGAAGGACCAACTACTGGAGGAGGCGTGATAGTAAAAAGGTTAAGAACCACTGCTCTAGAAGAATGGTGGCTGTCTACAACAGCAGCTAGAGAATGACCAGAAAGGAAGCTGGAGATGAAGGAACAGATAGAAGGATAAAAACCATAAGAGGGCAGTTTGGAATTGAAAGATTTATGCCAGACTCGATCGAAAGTCTTTGAGATATCAGATGCAATGGCAAAGCGTTCGCCAGGGTTTCGCAAGAATGACCAGGAGTCTGAAAGCTAGGTGAGAAGATCGCCAGTGGAGCATCCCTGGCGGAACCCATACTGACGATTGTGACAGGAATGATGCCTTCAAATGTTTTTTGTTAAGAATAGACTCAAAAACTTTTGAAACACAGGATGTTAAAGCAATTGGGCGATAGTTAGAAGGATGGGAATGGTCACCCTTCTTTGGGACAAGGTGAATGAGAGCAAACTTCCAGCAAGAAGGGAAGCTGCTGCCATAGAGGAATTCCATTCTGCTAACATGTTAATTAAACATTCTGCTGAAGTGTATCCGAACATCATGGCCTGTGAGATATGGAAAGATAAACGTATTATGTTATTGCTGCAGGAGAGTTGTAAGGGTTGATTAGAAAGCCTTTTGATATACCCCAATCTTCAATAGTTTGTTTTCCATTGTAAGAGAATTTCACATACATTTATTTTCCTGTTTTTGATAGTAAGTGCATATGCCATTATATTTTCTGTCATGCCCAATGAAAAACTAGAACTTGTACAAATTTACATTACACTCAAGCTTCTGTGACTCATAGGTGTGAATAGAATACTATAGTACAGTAAACCCTTGATAAGCCGAACTTTTAGAAGCCGGAATCTTCAGTTAGCCGAACTCAGGCCGAGACCATGTATGAAAGTAGGCCGAAATGCGAAAGTAGGGGAAGAAATGGCGCCAAGCGGACTCGTGGCGCCAGTCTGCTGCTTGCTTTTGGAGACGGTAGTTGCGCCATTCTTACTGTCATTTAGTGCTGAACAGTGCTCTCCTTTTGCCTTCTGCCTTGCCATGGAAGGTTCATAGCTTAAAAGAAGTGATACTGGCACCTCTAGTCATAAAGGAATGAAGCTAAAAAAAAAATGTGCATGTGTGACAGTGTAGTGATCATGATTAAAGTTCAGTACTATTATTACTGAAAGTGTTACATTGCAGTCTATTACAGTGATTACATTTAAGTTTAGTTCTTAATATAGAGTGAAATAAATACTGGGTACTCTTTAGAATTTACGTTACAGTATGAACTCAACCACCTCCACCACCTCTGTCTCCAAAACAAAACAAACTGCCTAAGAGTCTACTGCCTCTAACGAAAGGTGTTACACTGCAGTCTATTATAGTTATTACATTTAAGTTTAGGTCTTAATATAGAGTGAAATAAATACTGGGTACTTTTTAGAATTTACGTTCAAGTGTGAGTTAAACCACCTCCACCACCTCCGTCTCCAAAACAAAACAAACTGCCGACGATCTTCTGCCTCTGATGAAAGGCAAATTATGTGCACTGAATTCTTTCTTTTTTGTCTTTCTTTATTAATTTATACACTGTATATGCTCCTTTACTTTAGTGTTAAGAAGACAAGTAATAAGTATTGTTATTGCAATTTGGGGGGGGTGAAAATCCATCTCCAACACACGTTACCGACAGTCGGTACTGCCTCTGTGAATGATTTTCTACCAATTAACCACTTCAGTACTGTGACGTCTATTTCTACTTTATTTACGCTTCCTCCAGCCGATTTTATGGCACTCAGGACTGGACTCACATACTGAAGGGGCTAACGAAGGCTGTACCAACCCCGTGCACTTCGACAGATCTAACCTACACTGACTAAAATTGTCTGGTGGCAGCAAGAACAAAATGAAAATACACCCAGCACTGAAGGGGTTAAATGTATATTAAATGCACTATATTGTTTTTTGTCATAACTAATTTATTTATATATGCTTCTTTAATTTAGTGTTGAAAGGACAAGTACTAAGTATTGTCTTAGCAATTTTGGGGGGTGATAATTCGGTAATTTAGCAATTTTGGGGGGTGAAAATTCGGTAAGCCGGAAAATTTGGTAATTTGAACCAGGGTAGAGCCCCATATAGTTCGGCTTATCAAGGGTTTACTGTAGTTCTGACTATCAAAAGGATTAATAGTTCTTAAGTAACCCCAGTCTGTCTGACTGAGCAGACTCATCAACCACAGGCAGGCAACCGCCCCTGCAGGGTCGTCTTGTGCAGTGAACTGATGCTTCTTGGCAGCAGACAGTCTCTCTCCCAGCGAAGTGTGGGGAAGAGTGTAGAGGTTCGGTTCAACAATGGACGCCACATGTGCGTCTCTCCTCCCAGTTAACAGGGGCACCATAGTAGGCTTCACATCACCCCAATTATTTGGTTATTTAGTTACCACATAACATTGTAAATGGTTTCCTGGGTTACAGGAAGCCATTAGAATTGTCACTCAGTGTAGAGCCACCTGAAGTGGAAAGAAATGAAATAAAAAGTGACAGAAAGGACAAAAGCAGGGTAGATGCCAAAAAAAAGAATGATAAAGGTCAAGGAAGAAGTAGGCAGTACTGTATCAAGTGAATGGATGATGTTAGCATCACCTACCACCTACGGCTAATAGTACCAGTAATAACACTTATGGTCCAATGACTCGCATTCAGCTGAGAAAAATTAATCTGATTTTAATAGGAATAGAACACTAAAGGTTGTTCATCTTTGGAAGTTAGTGGAAAATTGGGTCCAAGTATATGGAAGCTAATATAGTGATGGAAACTTGGTTCAGGTGAATGGAAGCTAAGTTAGTGATGGGTGTAGCATTGGTGCATCAGGCCCTTGCTTGCATTAGTATGTCACTCACTGCCCACGTTCCCTTTGATATCTGACATTTGAAAATATTGCCAAAAATATTCCACCTTTATAGTACTTACCATCCCATTATATGTAACCATCTCGGTCTCTCCATAATCTTGTACGATTATGCTGAGTTTCCCTTTAGGTAATACAGTACTGTAATATTCTGTACCGCTGCATGGTTTTATTTAGGTGAGGGAAGTCCTGTAACAGTCAGAGGTTTAGGTTAAAGTAGCGTGTTAGGCATTTAATGGTACTAAAACAATGTTTATGTCTTAAAGAATTGTTATCTCAAATTACACTCATTTAGAGTAAGATCATTGAATTAGGAAAGGTAACACTAGCTGTTATGAATGTGACATGACATGGTGATGCTGTGTGTGAAAGGTACAGCTTGTTGGATCTACTAAAGAAGTTTGAAGTTTATAATCTTGATGGAGTGTATACCATTGTGTGTTTCATTGGCTTCACTCTTCATGTAACTTAACATCACCTTACTCCTAAGCCAGTAGCATCCTTAATCCTAAGCCGGTAGCACCACCACATCCTTATGTCAGTGGAAAGTAGAGAGGTTATAGATCCTTACTTTCATCCCTTTAAGCAACAGTCACTCTAGCCATTGATACAACTTGATCCAGTAAGATGGCTTGAACTTTGCACAGCTGTCTGCTGGTAACCATGGATTTTTGCCTGGTGGTTGGGATAGCCTTCTGCAGGTAGGCTACTAGTGGGTGAATGGAAGTATTGAGAATCAGTGAAATAAAACTAACAGATATAAATGATAAATTAATCAGGACTCATTCAACCCTTGCTTGACCTCAAGTATTAAACACAACATGCGGTGGCCATTGTGTTTTTCCTGGCCATCCTGGCTATCATGACTAGCTTCATAGCCTACAGCACATGTTCTAAGTATCACCATCATTAATAGCAGTCTCATTATTTCATTGTCCCTTACAGTGAGGTGTGTTTTCATTTGAGCCAGTGGTTTGGTGTACAGCATTACCCAACCAAATATTTGCCTAGTCTAATTAGGCCAGTAGCCAGTGTGACTTGAGCTTTAGTTGAAGTTCTTCCCATTTAATCTCCATCCATCTATCATCCAAGGTAGTGTTGCCCAATCAGGAATATAGTAGCTCAGAGGTACTAGCTGTTCATTCAAGACATTTAAGACAGTGGCAACAAGTTGCACACTTCTGAGTGACATATTTTCAGCAGGAAACCTCTAACCAGCCCTTGGAATGGAACCCTGATGGGCCACATCAGTTTGAAGTGCTTTAACATTCTAGACCTCCAAGCATCCTAACCCCTTAAGAGCTAACCTCATTAGTTCATGGTTAATGCTGATCAGTTTCCAATATTTGCATGTAACAAGGGACTTACAGGTAAATTTTTGCACTGTTCACCCATTAACCGCGGGTTGTCACTTTCGTGACACTCGGGTGCAATGGATCATACCGCGGGTCATCACTTTCGTGACACTCGGGTGCAATGGACCATACCGTGGGGCGTCACTTGAGTGACTGTTCGTTTCGTTTCGTTTTTGAAGGCTCCAACATGCTTGCATGCGTTGGCCTTGGTCACCAAATGATGGCTCTCCATGCTGCTCGATCTTGGCAGCCTCCCTGTTCAGTCCCTTAACCCTTAAGTCTCACTTAATGACCTCGTCCCATGTTTTCTCAGTCTACCCCTCCCACAATATTAACACTTTTCACTCTCTGTACCCAATTATCATCCCTCATCCTCTCCACATGTCCAAACCACCTCAGCCTACCTCTTCTCATCACAACACCAATACACTCCAGTCCCATCCTACCTCTCAACTCTTCCATCGTAAACCCAGCCCCCCCAGGCCTTGCACGCAGGGACGCACTGCACATCCACCTAATCATTGTCATTTCTGTACATTTAAACCTGCGAATATCCTCTTCCTTTACTGCCCAGGTCTCACTACCAAACAGCATCACACTCCTAACACATGCTGCATACAAAGACCCCTTAGCACGTAAGGAGAGTCCTCTTAATATCAGGAGAGGCAACAGCTCCCTGAACTTCTTCCAACCACTTCTCACCCTAGCAACCGAGGTAACTCCAGCCCCAACTCCGGCACATATGTCTCCCAAATAACAAAACTCCTCCACACACTCAAGAGACGTCTCTCACCCGCAAGTTCAACCCTCTCATGCCTAACAATCTCCACCTGCTTTCCCCAACACGCCGCACACATGAAATCAGCATTATCTCGCAGTATACCTCTAATACCACTACATCTCTTGTGCACCCATTCATCACAAACACTACACAAGATGGAATTACTTCCCACACCCTTCTGGCAAACTGCACATGGCCACTCTCCCTCTCCTCTGATTGTACTGCCACCAACCCTAGATATCATCACTTCTGTTTTATCTGCATTTACCCTTAAGCTCTTGTGCCCCACACCATCTCTCCACGTCTTAATCTCTCCCCTGCTTCCTTTTCATTCTCTGCAATCAACACCAAATCATCAGCATACAACATCTCCCATGGGAGTCCATCTCTGAAGTCACATGAGAGGGCTTCAAGCACCATGATAAACAACAAGGGACTCAAAACTGACCCCTGATGCACACTAACATTCACGGAAAACTCATTACTCAAAACTCCATTCACTCTTACCTGGGTGTGAGCACCAACGTACATGGCCATAACCACTCTAACCAGCCACTTTTCCAACCCTAGCTTTCTCATTGCCCACTTCACCACCTGTCTAGGGA